>JBBPCZ010000002.1:17968572-17979324 GCA_037974445.1 Brycinus macrolepidotus
CACACACACACACACACACACACACACACACACACACACATACACACACACACACACACACACACACACACACACAGTAAGAGATGAGTCCAGATGTGTGGTGTAATTATCAGTTCTCCAGACAGCTCCTGTGTCAGAGCTGAAGTATGGGTGTGTCAGACCCACAGAGAGAGGAGGCGTGGGAAGAATAGAGACAGAAAAGGACAAATGAAAGAGAGATAAACAGATGAACATCCACATAATTTCTATATAATTGTTTAAGTGTGTACAATTCAAATGCTTGAAATGCAAAATTAATAGCTACACTTTTATATAGCAGTTCTGGCATCAGGATTTTTATCTAACCGTGACTCGAGATTTCCTGTGGATGCCCATGGCATGTGGTGATGTAACTGAATGTAACATTAGAGGAGGAATAAACAAACATCTTTTTAAAAATACAGAGGAAAATGTTTACGCAAGGAAAGAAATATTACTTGCGGTGAAATGATTTTCTTTTACAGAGACAAACATGTTACTTTCTATTCTGAAGACAGACGGCAAGATTGCAGCACGGAAACAGACAGCAGCCAATCAGACTGCGTTCAAACTGTAGAAAAATATTATTAAGGAAATATACATCTTTGTTTACATGCATACAGTATACTGATTAAAGTTCACTGAGGAATGAGGATTTCTCACAGGTTCTCCCGGGATGTCTTGTTGCCTCATGTTTTGCAGAAAGAGGTCCTGTACACTTTTAAATGCTACTCATTAATTAAAATAAATTTTAATGAATGAGTAGCATTTGTTTGCCGAATTTAATGTATTGAAGAAAACAAACTAAAATATAATATGGTACATGAAAGATCTGTAGATCTTTCAGTACCATTTTCGGTAGATCCACATGTAATCTAAACATCTGACCAAGGATCTAAAGCCAAAGATCGAAAGAGAAAAGAGGAAAGTCAGCTTAATAAAAGAACACCTCGACAACTGTTTAGCATGGGGTGAATCTACTATGCATTTGGGTTGTACTGGTAAATGTTATGGTGAAGAAAAAAAGAAAGAAAGAAAGAATTCTTATTATTATTATTATTGTCGTTGTCGTTCTTGTTGTTGTTGTTATTGTTTATAATTATTTATATATTGTTGAAAACATTGATTCCAAGCTTTTGACCAGTAGTATATGTGTATCTCTTTCAGGGTCTCTCTCTCTCCCTCTCTCTCTCTCCTTCCTGCTAGTGCTATATGTACCTCTACTCTCCCTCATCCATTCTAAAGCTGCTGTGTCCCTCTTTTAACATCTCTGCTGACTGTCTCTCTAATGCTTGTCTCCCTCTATTCGGTGTTTGGAGTCAGTTGTTTGTTGACAGGATTGTCACTTTCACTTCCTCCCTTTCCTCTCATGGCTCCTGGCTGCTTTCATGTGTCACCCGGGCTTTGTGGAGACACTGCGGAAATCTCATTAAACATAGCCCGAGCGCAGAGTCGCCTCTCAGACCTGATTCTCCACGCTACTCACAAGCACACTCTTTCACACACATACACTCACAGCTGCAAACACGTACACACATGCATTCATGACTGAAAAGTGCAGCAGCTACTCGGCCTGGTAAATTTTTAACGTGGGGAGTTCGGGTGAGTGTCCGGTTGCTGGCCGGAAGACTGTCGGATGGCTGGATGTCTGCAGTGTGGTCTGATGGTTAACTCACTGCTGTCAGAGAGCAGAGAGGGAGAACAGTAGCAGCCTACAGAATAACAGACTCTAATACACTGTCAGAATGTGACAGCTCTCTCTCTCTCTCTCTCCCCTGCTCCCTCAGCGGTAGAGGTCATCTATAAGAGCAGAGATGGTAACGTGATGAAAGCAAACTTACAGTCCAATCAGACTGAGCTTTTAATGAAAAACACTACTTTTGTGAGTAATTTTACACACCACCTGCACCCTCAGCAGCTCTGTTAACTTTGTACAGAAGTGTTAACATGTTTTACCCCAAGTTTTTTAATCTTATGCAGCAGCTAATCAATACCTTCTAAGAAACTAATATGTAATTCATGTAGATATGAGAGCAAGTGTGAGCTCTTAAGGTCACAGTTTAACACAGTTTACTTTAAACATTTACTTAAGGCAAGATTTGCTTCTAACTACACAGTCTGCATTAGAGGTTTGCTGTGTTAAAATGTTGAGAACTCTCTTGTTAATGAGCACATCATTTGAGAACATAGAACTGAGATTTTTGTAAATACATTTTCAGTTACACCAGGCTTTAAAATTTCATTTTAAAAATCAGTGTACTGACATTTGATTCCTTTTTGTACAGGCAACTTTTAAGGCTTCCAAGTTTGCTGTTTCTCCAGATCTCAAATACGTTCTCCTAACATACGACATCAAAAAGGTCAGATGTCTTATGATCCTAAGGTTTTTTTTTCTATTGTTTTATTGTAGAAACTCTACTCAGCACCAAGTATTTTTTCCTCTGTTAAGTACAGATGGCAGTAAACGCAATGTAAATGATGATCCAGAATGATATAGTAGCTCAGACTGTAGATATTGATTTAGAGCCCTTTCTGTTTCATAGATCAATAATGTTTATGACTGGTTTTCATAAATACAAGCACATTCCCTTTGCTCCAACTGTAACACTAGCCCTAAATTGAACCATACAAACACATACATTTTCCAAAGTATGTTCTGGAATTTTCTGTTTCAGGTGTATCGTTACTCCTTCCTAGCATCTTACTTGATCTACGATTTATATACAAGGTATTTATGATCAAAAACACGACAATAACCAAAGGTCCTTTGAATTCTTTGATCCATCTTTTAGAAGAAGCATGCTTAGTTCTCTGAAAACTTTTAAACGAATGGCCTTTAAATGTTTGAGTTCCCAACTTTGGTCCTGAAGCCCCCCTGCCCTATACATTTTTGTATATTCTTGCTCCAATAATCCCTCTTCCAGCTGGGGAAGGCTAATTAATTAGTTGATTAGTTGGATTAGGTGTGTTGGGAAGAATGGGCAAGGAAAACATGATGTTTTGGGCACATCACATATGTCACAACAATTGGAATCACAAGACATCTGAATTAAGGACATATAAATGAAGTTTTTGGGGTCACTATGTCTCCGAATTCAAATTGAGCCCTTTTACTCCAAATGCTGAAGAAGGGTTTGGTGTAGAAATGAAGATGGGTACAGAGAAAAGCACCTGATACCTAGTGTTAAACATGCTGGGGGATTGTTGATGCTGTGGGGCTGTTTCTCCTCCAAAGGCTATAGTAGTATTGTTTGCATACATGGCATTATGGACTCCAAGAATACCACGGGATTTTATATCAAAATCTGGATGCCTCACCAAGAAGCTAAAACCTGGATGTGGTTCGATCTTCCTGCAGAATCCAAAGTACACATCAAAAATCACTCAAAATGATTAAATGAACACAAATAATTGTGCTAAAACCACACTTTTGGAATAAAATGTATTTTGTGATATATATAAAGATGCCAATAATTCTGAAGAACACTGTACGTTATATGAAGGTTCTTTAAACCTTTTAAAGGGTCTCAATCTCAAAAATGTTTTTAGGGAACCAAAAAGAGTCCTTCTGTGGCGTCACTCACAGATCCTTGAGTGTTTTTTTTTTAAAAAGAACGTTCATGAACACAAGCAGGCTCATGTCACATAAGTAGGCTCCATGTTTTGCATTTAATTAATAGGAACAGTAGAGTAGTGAAACAAATTTTCAGATATAATTGTGTGTGTGTGAGTGTGTATATGTGTGTGTGTCTGTGTACAGAGAAGTGCATGAGCTGAATCCCCCCGAAGTGTCAGATTCTGTTCTGCAGTTTGCATCTTGGGGAATTCGGGGGCAACAGCTGGTGAGTAATTACACATTATGCATCATCACCCAGTCCTATAGAGCAGCATAGTCAAAGCTAATCTAATGCTACACAGCACCACACAGCACAAACAAGAGAGTTTAACAGCCCGTCTCAGGGCACTGCTGCAGACCCTTTAATTATCCTGTGATCTAGAAGTACAGAAAAGATGCAAATAATCCACACATCTGCTGCGCTGTTGTATTGTGGACTGTGTGTTTCTCAGTCTGAATACAAGCAATATGTGCTTGTACAGAACCTCTGATTTTGCTCGAACAGTCCCTCTGGCCATCTGTTTTCTTCAGAGGAAGAACAAACGTTTGTTAGCTACAAACATACAAAGACTACTCAATCTTAAGTATCTGAGTTATGCCAGCGAAGCTGTAGGCAACCTGTGCCACACACACGGACACACAAACACGCGCCATATTAGTCTTGCATTGTACCGCCATTATTACACTGCGCTTGCAGGGAAGTAATTAAGTAATCAGTGACAAATGTATCTGCATGGCTCTGATGTTTATGCACTTGCAGATTAATCTGTTACTGTGGAACACCACCAGCCCTGTAGATACGAGCAACACTGAGAGAGAGAGAGAGAGAGAGATTAATTATTCATGAACATTTTTTGCATATCTCTGCCTGCTATTGCATCAGATGAAGTTTCTCAGTTTCCATGCTTTATTGCTGTTTCATATCTTTGCCCTTTTTCCTCTGTCATTAAATTATAAAAGATAAAGTATTTTGCAGAGTATACATTTTCTATGAACGTATGAAATTTTATACGCTACCTTTAAAAAAATCTATGTTTTCAATATTGAAAAAGCCACCTGTAAAAAGGATGTTCTTCAAAGATTCTATAGTAAAGAAAATGAACATATATAGAACTGTAAATTTAAATTTGAATGCATAAATGGCATTTTTGCATTTTTTTTCTATTGTAAAACCATATCGTATACAGTTCTTTGAGGGACTAAAATGGTTCTATGCAGCACCAAAAGGATTCCACTGTTGTTATGAATCAAAGAACCCTTTTTCAGTACTGTGGAAAACTATATTTTGCTAAGAGTGGCCTGAACAGTGTAAAATGGTTCTATTTAGATGCTAGATTGTAGAGGTGTTCAATTGAATGAAAATACATAATTCCGTAATGATAGCACAAGCTGTAGAACACTGAGCAGTGAAGTTATAATAAAATTAACTTCCATATAAGGGGCCAGCCGGGGGCTGGGCTGGCCACTCCGACCAGCAGGGGTAGATGTAGCAAGAAGAAGAAGACGAAGCCCGCCACCCTCCTGCAATCAGCCGGCAAGGGCTGCACATGTGGACCACCTTTTATAACCACGGTTCACAGTTGGACTCACCGCTGGGTCTTTGTGTTCACAAGCATAAGACCTGAGCCGGTAATGTCGGTATTGTGAGAGTTCTCGAGTTCCCGAGCATTTTCCTTAGCGCTCATCTTGAGCTTTTCCCTGGGCATATTTTCCAAAACACACACAGCACATGTTCACTCGCACCTCACTCCTGTCCCTTTCTCTGAATCGAGCCTGGCATTTTGCCAGACTCTGCGCTGTTTTGGTTTAGGGTGTTTTTAGTTTCTCTGTGAGTGGAGTGGCCAGTTTTCCTCCTGGCAGTTTAAGTTTCTTAATCAACTCTGAGGCCTTCTGAAACATCTATCTTTTGTTCCGCCTCGGTGGCTCAGCGAGTAAACGTGGTGGAGTAATGTAGCTCGAGTTTTTCTCGTCGCAGGATCAAGTCCCATCTCGGGCTTTGTCGAATTGCACTCGCGGTGAATCAGTGATTCAAATGTTTGGTCCATTATTTTGCTCGGCACTCAGATTTAAAGCGCCTCCTCATTACAATCCAGAATGCCTCATATTTGAGAAGTAGTGGTGAAATTGTACGCACAAAACCTATACATGAAATATAGTTAATTAACCATTATGTTAATTGCACTATTACATACATTATCATTTAATAACTTTCTTTTTTGTATAAAATCGTATTGAAAGTATGAAATGACAATGACAAGTGATTCCAAACATTTGAATAGTAGTACATTTAACCAAGGCCGAAGCCATCAACATTGGCGGGGAGTTGGGGGGGGGGGGGGCATTCTGAGGCATGTACTGAATGTAGGAGAAAGATGTCCTTCCAAGTATGGCCTTGCATTAAACATGTTTATAGAATTTTACACTGCTCTCTCTTACACTCTCTCGCCCTCTTTTTTTCTCTCAGATTTACATATTTGAGAACAACATTTATTACCAGTCAGATGTAAAAAGCAGTTCCCTCAGACTGACATCATCAGGAAGAGATGGGGTGATCTTCAATGGTATCCCTGACTGGCTTTATGAGGGTAAACACTGAATATATCATTTTAAGGGTCCAACAAATATTTAATATTACATGTTTCCCTTAATAAAATGTTCCCTCTCTCCAGCTTTTTAAATTAGGCTCAAGGTCTGTGTTACCATAGTAACACAAAACTTTACTTACTGTCCAACTCTAGCACTAGGATCATCTAAGGTCTGCAATACAATATCGCAAATAAAATTAATTGTCATAATGTTATGAAATTATTTGCTTTGATTCAGTACATACATACATATGAGCCAAAACTTTATGACCACCTGTACCAATATGCTGTTGGTCCTCTGTGTGTTGCCAAAAAAGGATGACCTGACTTCTAAGGGTGCCCTGTGGTATCTGGCACCAAGACATTAGCAACAGATCCCTGTAAGCTGTGAGGTGAAGCCGCTGCAGACTTAACTTGTTGGACTTGTTGCTCCAGCACATCCCTCAGTTGCTTGATCGGATTGAGATCTGGGAAATTTTTAGGCCAGTGCACCACCTTGAGCTCTCCATCATGTCATTCCCAAACAATGTGTGCAGTGTGACAGTACACTTTATCCTGCTTAAAGAGGCCACTGCCATTGGGTAATGCCACTGCCACGGAATGGTGTAGTTAGTGCACAGTGATTTTAGGTAGGTGGAACATTTCAAACTGACATTCACAGACACAAGGTTTCCCAGCAAGACATTGCCAAGAGCATCACATTCCCTCTACTAGCTTATCTTCTTCCAACAGTGCATCCTGGTGCCATCTGTTCCCCAGGTAAAGAGTGCACACATACCAGGTCGTTCACTTGAGGTAAAAGAAAATGTGATTTATCGGTTCAGGTGACCTTCCTCCATTGCTTCATGGTCCAGTTCTCATGTGTCCTTAGTGGGTTCCTTTGGTGGTGGACAGGGGTTAGCATGGGTACTCTGACTAGTCTGTTGCTCTTCAGCCCCATGCTCAGCAGGGTGTGGTGTGCAGTGTGTTGTGACACATTCTCCCTGTAACCAGCATTAAAAATTTTGGTGACTTCTACTACAGTAGTCCTTCTATTGTTCCGGACAAGTTGGGAAAAGTTTTATTGTTGTTGGAAATCAGCTCTTAACACCCTGTTGCCAGTTCATAGTTTGTCTCACCTTGGTCCAGTGTCGTAGGTAGCAACTGTTCTGAGATGCCCTGATGCAGTCATCTGGCAATAATGATTTGTCCCTTTTCAGAGTCTCTCAGGTCTTTGCACTTGTTCCTTTATTTTGAAACTATGAGAACCAACTTTCCAGTCACTGTCTAATACATCCCAGACCTTGATGTATGCAGATTTAACAAGATAATCAACTGTATTTGCTTCATTTGTGAGTGGTCATAAAGTTTTGGCTCATTAGAGTATAGTTTTATCATAGTAATATCCTAAAGCATGTTTAACTCTTAATATATTTACTCCAGGCAAAGATGAGTGCAAAGTGTAATGTGAAGCACTGTAAAGACTGCGCTCCAACAGGGATGTTTTATGGTAATGTTCATGATTTTCATTATGCAGGGCAGTTTTTCTGTTTGACCATGATCACCTGAAATCACTATTTTATAAGTTTGTTTGTTTTTTTTTTTGTTTGTTTTTTTTTGAGTCAGCAAGGCATATGTAATTTTAATCAGGCTAAAAAGGTTGTTTATTCCCTGGCATAATATGTATGTTTGCATTTGTATGTGAATGAAATACAGTTATGTTGCCATAATAACTATGTACTCCTGTACAAATATGTTTCATTTCAAGATTTCATCACTAGATTAATGTTTGTACTCCCACACCTGCACCTGCTTCATACATCACCTTCCCACTGTGTTCTTGTTTTCTCCTTTCTATGTACCGAAATAGTCTGTTCTGCCTTCTCTCCACTTGTAGCTACTATTTTTTTATGTTCAAACTTGACAATGTGATATGGATAGGGACTTGTCACATTACATTCAGAAGGGCTAACACCAAATTAGGGGTGGGCAATATAGAAAAAACAATATAGCACAAAAAATATAGCATAAAACATCAGTACCTGTCAGTCTCTGACCAAGATAGACCCAAACGTGGAATAAAACAGGCAGCATTATTTATTCCATAGATCAGCAGAATACAAAAAACAGATACTGGCAGAGTTCCAAAATCAAAGGGCAGTCTGATAAGCAAACAATTCCAAATCGTCATACCAAAGAGCCGAGTCTAAGAGTATAGAATCCAAATAGTCAGAGTCCAGAAAGGCAAACCAAATCAGTGAACAAAACAAAGGGGAGAGACAGGAATCAAAGTCAAGAAAGACAGGCAGGGTAATTCAAACCAGATAAATCAAATAACAGGATACAATAAATGCTCTGTATACAGGGGTAGTCTACTGGCTATACTTCCCAAATCTAAACGTGGAGGTCTGAGGTATTTATGTCCATTAATTACAGCCATGTGATTAGAACTCAGGTGAATTAGATGTTGGCAGTAGGAGTCGTTGTGGGGAAGGAGGGGGGGAGTCTGGGGTTAGAGTTCTGACGAGATCTGACAGTACTGGTACACATGATAAATTCTGAGGTTTCAGAAATTAGCACAGACAAAAAGAACCATGGTGCCATGTTAAAAAAAAACCATATAGTCTCTTTATAATGAAACACGCAGCTAGAGTTCTTTAAGTACTAACAAAATCCACAATGAGTTCAGAAAAGCATAAAAGCCGAATGATAAAATATTGCCATATTGCTCACCCCTACTTCCTAACGTTGGAAGATTTTGTAGTGTAGGGTCCATGGAACTTTTTTTCACACAGGGAGGGGTCCATGGCTGAAAAAGTATGGGAACCCCTGTTTGATGGAACCAAAAGTGTTTCATCTATAGCATCGCTTAAAGAGTGTATTAGAATCAATCATACTTTATACAGGGCTGAGATTTGTATCATTACTGACCTGGTGACAAATTGATAGAGTGTAATTCATGGGTTTGTTGTATTTTTGTTGTGTTTTTTGGATTGTTTGACAGAGGAGGTGCTGCACTCACCGGTAGCTCACTGGTGGTCTCCAGAGGGCTCCAGTCTAGCATTCCTGGCCATCAATGACACGCTCGTACCAAACATGCTGCTGCCGCGCTTTACTGGAGTCCTCTACCCTCGAGGAATAAACTACCCTTACCCTAAGGTACATTCTTGCATACACAGACACAAACATACATCAGAATACTTAAGACAGGAATACCACAGTCTACTTAAAAAATAAACTCCTGTATTAATTTAACTATGCAACATGTTTGCATTCAGTCAAATAAAGCAGAGTCAGCATATACAAACTTCAGCACCACTTGCAGTAACATAATACTTTAAGTTAAATTTCACCAATCACCGTTACCCAACAACTCCTGTCCCCCAACCTTCTCCTGAACACTTGCCCCTCTAAAGGTTTCTGCATGACTGTGATAAAAAGATTTTCCCCCTCTGCATTTTTAGCTGCCCCCTCAGTCAGTTTATCCTAGCAGTGGGCCTAAAGGTTTTAGTGGGGATTTGATGATGGAAATGTACTTCTTCCTAACTGTGTAGCATAATGCTTCTGTCTATGTAGAATAATTTTAGCTGTATGAATCATCATCTGTGGTTGTGAATGTGACTTTCTGCACAAAAACAGAAATTCGTCTTCCTCAGAGACTAAAACAACAGTATCACAGTAGACTAATAACCACACACAGCAAAAATATAACATATTACACACACAAACACACTAACCCACACACATAGACACAGTACACTAGATGTTGGAACACTGCTGCGAGGATTTGGTTACATTACAACACAAGAGCATTAGTGAGATCAGGTACGGAATGTTGGATGATTTCTTGGATGATTACATCACTCCTGCTCATCCTAAAAGTATTGGATGGAGCTCCAGAGAATGCAGTAATACTGCTCTACAGCCCAGTTTTATATCCCTCTAGTCGATGCTTGGCACTGGGCATAGTGACCTTAGGCTGCAGCCACTCCAGAGTGCCCCTTTCTATTGGCAGTACTTTTCTATGAAGATTATACTGTGTGTTTCAAACTAAAACTCTGTGTCGGCAATGAGTGCACTTTAAAATAGCTGAATTCACTAATTAGAGGAGGTGTCTGGAGGCATATATTTCAATAAAGTTAAGACCACACCATCAGCTCCTTCTTGTCTCTCTGCTCCTGTCAGCCTCCCCTGTGTGAAGTCTGTGGAGGGTTTCACAGGGTTTGGCTGGAGCAGAACTCAACACAGCCTCCAGGCAGCACTGCTGTGTTAAACAGCAATGACACAGCACAGCTCAGACAGATGTAAGCAGGACACATATTGCATATAAATTTAAATGATACCGATTGTGTTAAAAGTTATTCAAAATGTGTAATTTAACTGAACTTGCAGGACCTAACTGTTTACAAGAAAGTGATTGCTCAAATCACTTATGCAGAATAGTGGTAGGAGGTTAAAGACTGTAATGTTTATTTGCGTGTGTGTGTGTGTTTGCGTGTGTGTGTGTGTGTGTGTGTGTGTGTGTGTGTGTGTGTGTGTGTGTGTGTGTGTGTG
>JBBPCZ010000002.1:18017516-18054861 GCA_037974445.1 Brycinus macrolepidotus
ACTACACTCTACAGATCACTAAAACACTACACACACCAACCTACTGATTCACTGATTCCATCTCTTACAACTACACTCTACAGATCACTAAAACACTACACACACCAACCTACTGATTCACTGATTCCATCTCTTACAACTACACTCTACAGATCACTAAAACACTACACACACCAACCTACTGATTCACTGATTCCATCTCTTACAACTACACTGTACAGATCATTTCAACACTACACACACCAACCTACTGATTCACTGACTCCATCTCTTATAAATACACTGTACAGATCAATTCAACACTGCACACACCAACCTACTGACTCACTGACTCCATCTCTTATAACTACACTGTACAGATCAATTCAACACTACACACACCAACCTACTGATTCACTGACTCCATCTCTTATAACTACACTACAGATCAATTCAAAACTGCACACACCAACCTACTGATTCACTGACTCCATCTCTTATAACTACACTGTACAGATCAATTCAAAACTGCACACACCAACCTACTGATTCACTGACTCTACATCTCATAACTAGGACTGATTCTATTTAAGACCTTCAAAGACAAACAAATCCATTTTACAAGTGGACCTAATTTACTTGGATTTTTTTTAACAATAATGTCCATTATAAGGAAAGAGATCATTTTTAAAATCACTATTTTGGAGATTTTGTTCTGACAGCGACAATAGATAGTCTGTTAGAAAGTACATTTGCTTATTTGTCAAGGTGTCTTAGCACACAGACTTTACCATCTGGGACTGGCTCCAATTCCACCCATACTCCACCTATTCATCTTCACATACACCTGCATCTAGTTTTAGAGTTATTAACCCCCATACACAGGTGAGCCACTGTATTACGGACTGTATTGGCTGTGCTGTTAGATTGCCTCCATTAAAGCTATTCTTCACATGTAACCTGCCTTAACAACCCATTAAAGTAAAGCAGAATTGTACATTTATCATTATCGAAGAAGCCAAAGCTGTCCTAAGCTGTCCTTTACATGCCCAGGTCAGGGTCAGCACCTCGCACACTCCATCATCTCACTCAAGTTTCATCTGATCTCATCCTGCACGCTGACTGCTTAGAAAAAGGAGAAAATAACAGTGTGCACGCGTGTGTGTTAATATCGGTGTAAGAGAAGAGTGTGTCCTTGCTGAATCACACTTTGATTCTAAATGGGTGAACGCTGTCATGCCTGCTGCTCTTTCTTCTCCTTCCTCCATTTCCTGCTCAGCTGCGAAAGTTGATGAAAGTTCATTTATAATTTGAGTGATGAGAAGCGAAATAGAAGGAGGGGCAGACCAGGACACACACACACAGACACACGTGCGCGCACACACACATACCTACACTTTAAAGATTTCCCTCTTTGTTCACACCAAAAGTAAGGGCTCCGTTACGATTTACACTCCAAAGAGTCAACAGAGCTATAAAACCAAAGTCGCTCACACACCTCACACACCCACTGTACATAAACACACACTCCCTCCCTCCTTCCCTCTCTCTCTCTCTCTCTCTTCCTCTCTCTCTCTCTCTCCGTCTTGTTGATTTTCTGTCAGTACTGCACTACATCTTCCAAATGTGCTTCTTTCTCTTTCTGGGCATCACTGTGTTATTGTGAAGAAGGAGAAAGAGCCATAAATACACAGCTGGCAGCAGGAGAGAGAGAGGGAATGAAAGAGAGAGAGAGAGAGAAATAGAGAAAGAGAGAGAAAAGACACTTTATGACTGACATCTACTGTGCTATTTAGAAATACTGAACAGATCATCACAAATAACATTGTAAGGGTGCTATCCCACATATACCCCGGGTGTGTGTGTGTCTGTGTGTGTGCGTGTGTTTACCCAGGGTATAGGTGGCATAAAAAAGTAGACGTATATGCTAAACAAAATGCCTTCTTTTGAGTCTGGCCCTTTCACTTTCAAAAGCTTTAAGTCACATTTTAAGGATCGGTTTCCCACATCACACGGGGAGATAAAGCCTAGTCCTTTACTACACAGGGTTTTGAAAGAAGATTTTCCATTGAAAGGAACATGTAGCCCATTACTTGGCTTAATCCCTAATCCCTTATCTTAAACCAGCCCTAAATATTGTGTCCATGTTAAAGATGAGCCTGTAAGTCTGCAAGTAAGACTATGGCACATTTTTTGTAAAGGCTCTGTAAACTAGAGCATCAGATCTGAAGTAAAATTTGGTGCTATTATGAAGTTAAAGTGCATGGTGCAAGACTTTTTAAGACACAGTCTAGTGTTCAGATGAAAAAAAGAAAAACTGCAGTGATGTAAAGAAATATGGACATAACACAGGAAGAAAATGGCACTGACATATAGGTCTCCCAGTGGAATTCGCTAATTTGCCTTCCTTGACCACTGATGAGAGCAGCAGGATGAATTCTGAACTATCTTAACTGCCCTGATTCAATCGAATACCTAGAAATGGTTTGTATGTTCAACCCAAGAACTTACTTCTTTAAGTTACAAACAATTTAACTGATTTTATTCAGCTCAAATAAATACTTTGAATGAAACACAGCACAGTTCAATTTTACTCACTCGGAACCGGACAGTAAAATTTTAAATGAACCAAATTAATATTTGGTCAGTTCAAACCTTTAGAACAATACAACTCAATATCTGCCCTGTTTCACTTTTTCACATTGAGCGTGCTTCCCACACACTGAAGACAAGACTGCATACAAAGAGCCCCCCAAACATGTTTTAAAGAAATTCTACTCTTTACTATATACTGGGGGGTTGAACAGGCCTGTCATCATTATTATATAATTGTGTAAAGCTGACCACAGCTATTATTTACGTCGCACCAATGAATGTGAATTGGCTTTCATCCACTGAGCCGAGGCAAAAATGTGCCAACAAAAGAAAGCAGAAAACATTTATTGGCACATTTAATGGCTTTTAGGAAAAAGACAAAGTTCTCATGTCTGAATGGTGCTTTAACACATTTAGAGGGCAGCAGTTTAAAATGAGTTTAAAAAGTGTTGGTCATTAGGTAGGGAGCGAAAAAGCAAGAAAGCTAATCTCTGTGTTTGGTCATTTCAGGTTTGAACTTTAACATCTACATACAACGAACAAACAAAAGACAGTTCAGTTGTCAGTAATAGTTATTTATAAGGCAATTAATAATCAGCTCTAATTTCATGAAAGGTGACAGTCAGAATCTCTAGGCACTTCATGATTTGATCCAATTTTGTTTAGTGTTTACAAAATGCGAATATAAGACAATTCTCGATGCATAGTAACGAACCACAATTTTGATATAAATTGCCCCTATGTGTAAGTGTGTGTCTGTGAATGTGTTTATCTGTGTGACTGCCCTGCAAAGTTATTTATTTCAGATATTATATACATTCAGCATAGCGTACATATTATTTCAGATATTATATATGTCCAGCATAGCGTAAAGCAGTGTTGGACGTCCCCTGCCCTGAACATATTAGTGTTTGCCTGATTTAATGCATCGACCTCAACTTCAGGAAGAGGTTTTATAATGAAAACCTTGATATGGTGTGTCTGGAGTGGGAAAAACAATAAAATGGCAGTGGGCCTCCAAGACCAGGGTTGAGAAACTGACTCATTGCATTTATTTTTCATCTGAAATGCAGGGAACTGAAATATTTCATTATGAAGCAAAAAAGATTAGAGTTGAAAACCCCCAAGCACCGCAAAGTAACACACTAAAACAGATGTTCAGACATAAAGTAAATCTAAGTATATTCTAGTCATTTAAAGTTTTTCCACATACATGTAGATACACACAAATATATTTAGCTAAATGCTTTAAAGAGGTTAATGTTATGTTGAGCCTATATAAAAATACGATTATAATGTTTTGTGATTTGAGAATCCAACCTTCCACCGTAATAATGGTGGCTAATTTAACTAATTATCTAAGTACCCTTGAACCCCTGGATTGGGGTGGGCTATTTGTAAAAGAGTCGTTTGCAAAAAACACATAATTTAAATGTGTCAGATATTTGTACATGAATATGTTACATCAAGACAGCTCTTGCACCACATTTTATTATTATTAATGGGTGGTTCGGCAAGACAACATCACAATATTTGAATACATTTTCATTTAAATGATGTGCATCACAATATTCTGAATATTTGTCAGTGGTTAATAAGCTTGAACCAACGTAATTTGCCAGCAAAACAGTGAAAACTCTACTTTATAAATCCTTCTGTCTAAAGCACTCTGAGTAGATTTGTTTTTATCCAACATCTCACACTCTGTGCCACACTAAATCAAATTAAACAGCACCAATTATGATTGCTTTGTAATGGAACAAGCAGTTGTTCAGCAATCCCAACATACTGAAAACCCTACTGTGATGTCATTGATCATAATAAAAATAAAATAGACTCATATTGCCCACGCCTATGCTTCACACAAGTAAATTCCAAGCAGCATTTTGTTTGGTGTATAGGGTTTGCTCAATATAGAAGTAAATAGCTTCAAACATTTTCCAAATCATCCTCATAGCCACTTGTTCAATTTAGATCAAATGTGCTGGAGCACAGAGTCAGTTACTCAGACTACACTGCATGTACATTTATACGACTGCGTTTGGCTGCATGCTTGTAAAGGCAGAACTGAGTGAGTGGTAAGTGGAAAGTGAACAGCACTCCAAATAAAAGTGCCTCTCCACAACAACATGGTATTACTGAGTTAATTTAGATGCAGTCACACATTTCTGTCGCTTAATGAAGAGTATTTTAGTCTAATCTAACATCCTCCATACTGACGCATAAGAAAATGCTATAAACAGCTCAGTTATGAGTGTATTTAAATAGTCTGTAATATGAATGTCGTCTTTCAAAATAGAAAGTTATGTTTCATTTCACTTTCTTGTTCATTACGCGATAAATCACGGTTCTGACTGAAACCAAAATTCAGATTGATAGTCTACAGTTCGGCTCACACAGATTTTTTTGTCTTGATGAGAGAGAGAGAGAGAGAGAGCACTGACACATGTTCAATCTCCATCACTATCAAGATATGCTCCTTCCATTCCCGGTGAGGCTGAATGTGCTCAGGTTTTGGTAGAAACTTCCGGGCAGACCTCATTTCAGTACACACAAGGTGTTAAAGATAAATGAAGAAATGAAGGTAAAACTAGGTAAGGTACAAGTAACTGAAATTATGATGGACAGTTGAACTTCTCAAGCAACAGAGACGTTTATTACAGTAACAACACACAACATGACTGATACATCAGAATTTTTAAAAAGTAGTTCTTCAGACACAACCAATTTATGCAGCAGACATCAGTGAGTAATTGGCTGATGTGCTAAAAGAGGCTGATAATACAAGAACCATTGAAAATGCAGAGCATATGGCTGGATTTTCTGCTACTTTGTTAAAGAGGATCTTTTAAAGTTACTTTATTTCATTCTCTTTTAAAAAATATGTGGGGTTAATGTTCGGTACACAAACTAATGTTTCATTTTAAAAATCAGAGGTTTAAATTTTATCTTTTTTTCTAACATAAGCCGTGATACATACTGATCCATGGCTCAGACATGAGGACCAAACCAAATCATGAACAGAGTGAACTGTTGCATGCCTACTGCTTACAAATCTGTAAATGAATATTGAGCACAGGATTGCTGCAGCACTGACCTTCCCCTTTAATTGGATATACAGTTGGATTAATGTGGACTGGATTGCAGTAGCAGAAAGCAAACCAACCCCAAATCCCTCCGTCCTTCGTGCTTGTCACTGAGTGACTGAGCGAGTGACTGTGCATGTAGATATGTGAAATTTTCTGTGTGTGTGTGTGTCCATGTGCGTGTGTGTCTGTGTGTCTGTGTGTGTGAGTGTGTGCAGTTAATAAGCACCCTATTTTTAGCTGGGCAAGAATCTGTGTGTCCGCTTGTTCGACCTTGCTGTGCACGCGGTCGGACAGGCGGGCGTACGAACAGATTAGTGCCAAAACACAGGATTAATCTCTCCTGCTCCATCCCTCGTTAGTGCCATTCCAACATGCCATTGTTACTATCTCATCAAATCTTAATCCTCCGAGCTAATTATACAGCCTTTATGAACACAAATACTGGGTGAGAAGCTGATTCATAGCCAGCAGTGATTTTAACTCAAAAGCAGAACTCAGCAGCTTCCATGACACTGGCACATATCAGCCTCCTTGACGATGTGAATTCTGAGTGCTTTTGTACTCAGCATCAAAGAAGAGTGTTACGAACCTCCTCCTGCTCTCGGCATGGTATGTGCCAGAGTGTATAGAAGGTAGCGACATGGGGACATTTTTGTAGCACTAAACATTCAGTTTTGGAAAGGCTGTTTGTGTGTGTGCATGTGTGTGTGCAAGTGTGTGTGTGTGTGTGTGTGTGTGTGTGTGTGTATGTGTGGATGTGTGTGTTTGTGTGTGTGTGTGTGTGTGTGCGTGTGTGTATGTGTGTGTCTAAGGGACCCCCTCCTTCCATACCTGGCACATATACTAAAAAAAGGTCATGCATAAAGTTTGTGTAACATTCTTAAAGCAATAGCTTAGATTCTTTAGTTTGGCACTGGAAATATTAGGTTATTGTAACTAATGTGGCATTTAGTTTAATATGCTTTTTGCACATGGTATCCCTCAGACACACACTGATTTGACAGAATTCACAGTTTAATTTTGATTTGAAATTGACATTAGACTAGTAGATCCAGTGCAAAACTAAAGACTCCATATACCAAATATATCTTGGCTATTCAGGATAATGTCAAAATTTGTTATAGGCTAATAAATACAACCAAGCTAGTATTAGTGTTTCGCTTTCCTCAAACAACATTGTAAAGGCAACATCTTTATTCAGCACAAAACGGATTAAAGAGACAGGTTTTTACTATGACCCAGAGAAAAGAAACCAAAATTGTGTTAAAGTATCTAGACAGGTCCTGCCTTGCTAGTTTGTAGCGTTTAGCTTGTTTTCCTCCTCACCTAATGATTCATTTCTATTGTTTGAGTGGTTCATTCTCTCCACTGTCAAGCTGATTTGAAAACATAACCACTTCCTGGAAGTAACATTAGCTATCTGCCTTCCTTCTGCACTCACCAGCTAATGGAAAAAAACAGACCAATGCCCAAAGTTTAGGTGTACTTAGTCTGCAGTAACTTGATTGAATAGCGGACGTTGATTTAAGTATTGCTTTACAGGTTTAAGGAAAAGATGTGGACTACTTGAGCACTGATGTACGTTGCTCTGGATAAGAGCGTCAGCTAAATGCCGTAAATGTAAATGTAAGTGTAAAGTAATTATAGCTTTTAAAAGTTTCTACCACATTAAGATAATTAGATTCTTACACCAATCAGTCTTAAACCTAATAAAATCTTACTCTAGTGACTACTATAGACATGTTTACAACAGATATTTTTAATACTGGTCAAAGCGTCCCTTTACCCAATAATGGAAACTTATGTACAACAGTTATCTTTGCGCAAACTGCATGCTTAAAGCACCTTGTTAGGCATAAAATTGACTTAAGTATGCTGCGCAGCTAAAAACAGCAGTAGAAGCCATCTTGAAACTTGATTTTTATTTCCATACTCCAGTCCAATTTTACAGAAGACAGTGTGCCATACAGTGGCAGAAACCACATAAGCCAGTCTATTTGAAATTACTTAACAACTCAATGGTGTTTGAAGGAACTGTGTTATGATTTAGACCCGAAGCTAATTAGTGGAATACAAGCTTCTCATTATCTATGTTAGACTAGTAGATCCAGCGCAGAACTTGAGGCCAACTTTGTACACTAAACACATCTTGGCTGATTCATTTCATCTTGGAAAATGGCAAAATTTGACTGTGTAATTGTGGAAATTAAATTTTTTGCCAAAATGTCACCATTTAACCATTTCTAATTCATAATCAAAATCACATCAAGCAAGAAAAGGCCACCGTGAATGTAGTCTGTAGACACAGAGTGGTTAGGAGTTTTCTCCTTGCTGGCAGATACAGACCACTTTGCCCACAGCAGACTGTGGACATAAAACAACTTTGCCTCATGAAGCACTCAGCTGCTCACAAGCACATGCCTTGGGAGATCTAAATCTCTGGATTGATATGCTTCTCTCGCACAGTCTATGGTTTTCAACACACACACACACACACACACACAGAAGAATGCCATAAAATACACCGTGAGGAACCAGATGGGCACACATCTATCTACAGTTTCGGAGGTGTGGTCACATTAGCCTTTTGACTGTGATTCTATTTGATGTCTGATTTCAGAGAACTCACAGAAAACAATCTTATTTAAGATTTTAAGCTTTTTTAGGATGTCAATAAAGCAGTGACCCGCACACCCAGAGCAGGAAACACCCCTGACCCAGCTCGCCAGGCCACCATTTACTACGGCACCAGTCACTGCATCGGCTTTTCAGCTTTCTAATACGGAATGGAAAGCTTTCTTTCAACCAGTCTGGTGCTAAAATGCCACTGTCTGCCCTTTTACATGTACATAAAAAAACTCCAAGACTTAGGTAAGAAGGTATTATTGTAACTATAGCAACATGAGACACTTGCCATTTCCAATGTGTTTTATATCAATTCATATTATGGACTGGCAAAATCTGAGTGTGTCATCATGTAAGCATGTAATTAGGGCTGTCAAAAATAAGTATTTGTCTATTACGCTGATAAAGATTTTCTCTATTTAGTGCTCAAAAGCTTTCTCTATTTTACGCAATTGTAGCCTAAAATAAATATAATGACCAAGCACATTCAGAAAGGCCAGTTATTCTTGATTTTTGAGAATGTTAAAAAATAAGTAAAATAAATAAATTACAGGTTTAGTTATCATAATTTTATGCCAGGCGCCCTCTTCACCTCGCCTGAGAGCACAACAAACTGCACCGTTTTCCATGTCAAATAACAAGTCAGATGAATCATAAAACCTATCAAAGTACCAGCATGCATATAATCCACACAGCCTCTAACTCAGCTCTGTCAAGTACTCGCCTCAGCTGGAAATAATTTCCTTTTCTTTCCAAATTAAACAGTTTTATAGAGTTTTAGAGTTAAAACTTGACAGCACTGTTTATTTTGATGAAATCCCACAGTCAGTTTTTTTTCCCACTGTATCAGAGAAAGGCAGCCTCCACACATCATTATTGTAGTGCAGAACCTGCTATGCAACTACCACACCCACAAGCTTATCCCATTTTAGTAAATTAATATTTAAGTGCAGTTTGGTACACTGTAGAAGGTGGGAGTGTTTGATTTAACTGGATTTCTATTTGTTTTACACTTCTACGCTTTAGTTGCATACAAGTGAAAAAGATTCTGTACTCTTGTTTTGACAGATGTAAAGCAGTGTGGACTTAGACTTAGTATTTTAAATCAAGCGTATCTATTTCATGAGACAAAAATGTGTCAGTTATTATTGTTTTTAAGGGTGAGAATGAATTGAGAATGAATATTCAAAGAACTCATTTGGAAATACCAATATCAATCAAAACTTGTAAAATGCTGTTCAGGCCAGCCCTATTAGGAGCTACACACTCTTAAAAATAATGGTGCCAGAAAGGGTTCTTTACCTTTTAATGGATGGTTCTTTAAAGAACCTTTGAAAATGAGACTATGTGATTGTAAAGGGCCTTTTTTAAAGTTTAAAGAACCTTCTCACAATGCATTCTTGGAAGATTCTTGGAAGTATGCATTAATTGGTAAAGAAGCTTTATAGTATGTGAATATCTATTAGATCTTTTAACAGTTCTTCACACACACACATCACACATCTCTTCACACATCACACAGCTCTTGTTCTGCACATTTGAGCATTTCCCAGCTGTTAAAATCATTATATTGTTCATACTGTGATAAACCCAAAACAGTAAACCAGATTAAGCCTTGCTTGCATCTTAAATTCTTACAAATTCAAAGACTTAGTTCTAACATTTACATATCTAACACTTAATATACACTTTTATACCTATTTACAACTCTAGTTCAGAACAGGAAAAAGGATTATTTTGACTTCTGTTGTGTTTCACTGGACAAGACATTACACATATGCATTACTTATGTATCTTAAAGCAGTGAGGAAAACTTACAAAGTAATAATAATAATAATTATTATTATTATTATTATTATTATTATTATTATTATTACTTTATAAGTTTGTACTTTGTACTGGAAAATACAGGATAGGGAAGGTGTATGCTGGTGTTTGTAACAGGGTGTGTTTAGAGAGTACATGAGGGTGTGTAGAGTGTAGAGAGACTCATGGGTACACTATGGCTCTGTACATTAGAAACTACATTAAGAACAGAACTACAGGGGGCTACTGGAGGCTGAGTGAGAGAAAATGAGAGAGTTAGTACTGAAAACTTGGATGCTTAGACGCTCTGAGGCTCTAAATCCTTGGAGCTTGGTGAAGAGCTGCTGCTGAGTACAGGTTGTCCAATATTCATACACTCAGGTCAGGGCACCTATGGACACTGCACGGCACAATCGTATGAGCATGTAGACATCACACATCACACATCATGAACACAAAATGCACTTAAGTGAACAGAATTTCCAGAACTCCTTCATTTACTTTTACTCAGTCTGAGCCTACTGTGTAAAACTGTGAGCTCACTTTCCCGATACCTGCATACACTCTTACAAAACTGTTACGCTTAACTCCAAAACCTACCTTTGAAATAAACTGGACATAAGGGTGTAGTAGACAGTAAGGACTGCTGAGAAGATCATCTCTCTTCCCTCTGTTGCAGACATTTACATCCCACACTGCATCCGCATAGCCACCAGCACTGTGGATGAACCCAAGCACCCCTCCCAGACCCTCTTTTTCCTTCTTCCATGTGGCAGAAGGTTTTGCAGCACCCAGGCCTTTACTCCCAGTTTCTTCCCCCAGGCCATCAGACTCCTAAATCAGAACTGAACAACAAACTGTTCATCACACACTCGGAACTGAACTGCTTCCTCTCTCCCAATCTCACTGCATACACACAAGTTCTGCCATAAACAAAGAAAACTTACTCCCCACCTGCCACTGTAAATACCCTGCATTTATTTATATACTGTACATTTTTTCTAATCTTGTTGTGGCTGCTTACTATTTTTCCACAATTATTTATTGCCGTTTACCTCAATCTTTGCATTTCTTTGCATTTTTTGCACATTTAACGACTCATATCATTAACATCATAATACTGTATTCACTCACACTAGTACTGTTACTGCTCCTGTCCACTGCACTCTGTTTTCTTGTCCTGTAAACGATTATACAGTTGCTCTTGTGTTTGTTGCACTATTTAGTCCTGTCCTGCTCGCACTTGTGTAGTCTTGTGGTGTTTCTGTTTTTGTTCTTTGTGTTGCACCATGGTCCTAGAGGAACATTGTTTCAGTTCACAGTGTACTGTGTATGCAGTTGAAATGATAATATATGCCTACTCGACTTGACTTGTTTAGTCACATATACTATATTGAACAACAAATCAATGTCCCCCCAAATTAAAAGTTATGGAGAAAAACAGCTGATTCCCATCTCAGTTGGAGTCCTGTGCAGGTGTTGATTATCCATAAAAAGAAGTCACCTGTAGAGCTGTTCTGTTTACAGTGAAACCAGCATTTTGTCTGTGATGAGTGTGAAAATAAAAAGAGGACGTAAGATGTGATGTGAACAGAGACAAGTGGCAAATGAAACAGATCAGGTAGACTAAACACTTACTCTACCAGTGACACTGATTTTTGTAAAGTATCGTATTTATGTTCTTTCTTATAAAAAAAAAAAAAAAAGTGCTGCGCAGTGTCATCACATTAACAGCCAAGACTGAGGTATGCTGCTTAGATTGCACCTCCTAGTTTTATTGGCCAATACAGCCCTCGCAAATTAGCCTTGTGTGTTGATTTTGCAGGCTGATGCTTAAACGGCCTACTAAAATGGATGTTAAGCAAAATCAAGCAGCCGCTAAACAGCCTCATATACAACAGAAAAAAACTCCCGAATGGAGCCTTTAATTTCATGGCAACGGGAAGTAAAACCTGTGGGAACAATATTAATTTCGTAAAGCTGTGTTTGAATAGTGCTGTGTCATGGGGGTTTGTCATTAAAATGCTGATCAGAGTGGAAAGCAGGCTCGCACAACACAGGGCAACACCCGAGACAAAGTAAACTTGCGTGCGTCCAGATTTATGATCCCTTCAGATAATTTACTGCGCTCAATGATAAATGTCTGGGCTTGCAGTTTTTACCAAATTCTACAAGTTTTTAATCGCTCATCTCCCTGTTTTTATTATAGCTATATTGACAGCTATGGTGAAGAGTTCTGAAAAAGTGAACTTGCTACTATTTTTTTTTACAAGCAATTATAAAAGAAAAGAAGAAAAGAAAACTGTAATATGAAGTTTGTCCCATCTTTGCTGCAGTAACAGCCTCTACTCTTCTGGAAAGGCCTTTTACTACATGTTGGAACATTGCTGTAAAGATTTAATTGCATTCAACCACAACAGCATCAGGGTGGTCAGATACTGATTATTAGTTCTGCCACTCTAACTTACCTCAGAGATACTGAATGGAGAGCCATAATCCCAGAGAACACAGTTCCACTGCACCACAATTCAGTATTTCAGAGCATCCCGTTCAACTGGCTGTGGTTCTCTATGGAGATCATACAAGCTGTGTGTGTGCAGCTGAATACCTGAGTCAGTAATGGGGGCACCTTAAAGTAGCTCCGTTCACTACTTAGAAGGTGTGTCTGGATATTTTTTGTGAATAAAGTATATTTGTCTAGAGAAGCAAACTTCATATTCTAGACAATCTGGGAAGTCTGAAGTCATACACAAGAACCATAAACATAAATTCACTTCACCCATAGATGAAGTGTAATGAAGTACAGTGTTTTATTTTATTAACCACTCACTGAATCGCTCTCTCTGTCTCTTCAGCATAATGTAGTTATTTTCAGGCACAGACAGATCAATGTCTCACCCCATGCAAATATACAACATGCCTAAACCAATCCATGCGCCAGCTCAGTGTGAGTGAATATTGTAGCTGGTTTTGGTGTTTAATGTGGGAGAATGCTTGTGTGTGTCTCTCTGAAGGGTCTGTAGTATCTCAGGTTCTGCTGTTGATGTGTTTGCCGCTGTTTATTTTCAGAAATCCCTTGTGTGTGATTCCTTGGCACGGCTGAGAGAGTAAAGGTTCATGATTACATCATGGGCATCACATCAATCAGCATCACTCCAGACAAGAGCCAAAGCCAAGAGCCTCTAGGCAATGCAATATCTCAGGCCTCACGGTTTACACACACAAATATACTATCACCCCTAGAGCTGATGCACTATGAAACCTGCTCTCTCAATCCATGCCAGTCAAACACTTGCACACAAATACAGTGATGTTCCTAAAACATTAAACAGTAATAGAATTCTTGTTATTTTCTCTGACTTAGCTATGACTGAACTGATGACATTTTAATGAAAAACTGAGGCTAAAATGCATGGAGTATGGGTGTTTGTCCTAGAAAAATCAAGGAAGTGCTTTTTCATAGCCCTTCCATTTCAGGGGCAAAAATAAATGGACAAAATAGCATGGTGTGCTTCCACCACACTCTGCCAATAACAGTCCTTGGATGAGACTGCTAACTATTCATGCATCTGCAACATGCTTTGTTGACAGTGTCTATAACATCTAGATAAGAGTGCCTGTCAAATGCATTGATGTAAATGTTATGCAAACAATCATCTAGTAAATTATCATATTTATATAATTGTTCACAAATCATTTGCTCTTTAAATATTGTGTTAACATACTTCTGCCATCAGTTTTACCCCATTTGTGATAAAAGTAATAAAAAATGAGTTGTGTGCTTTGACGTGTCTAACTCAGGACACAGCATGATGCTTTTAACCAGGGGCGTCAGAAGCATGTTTAAAGTGGGGGGGACATGGAGCATCCTGTTGGGGGGACTGGAAAGGGGGTGGGTATATGGGCGGGATGATACCTGTAGTGAAGTTTTTTCCCGGTGGTCGGAGGGGGAGTTGTCGGGTGATAGCTGTAGCATAGTGTTTTGGGGGGGCAGGGGTTGTGCGTGTGTCTCATGTGTTTCCCTCATACAAATCGCTGGGTGGATAAGTGGGGGGTACGAAACTAATCATTTTTAAAAGTGGGGGGGACACGTCTCCTCCTGATATAATGGGTCTGGCGCCCATGCTTTTAACACATCTGTATAGAGAATGTTCAGTTTGGCAACCCAGAGATATAAGCAGATGAGAGGTGTCTTCTCTGGTCATGCATTGCCAGCCCTGTAATGTAACCATTTCCTACATGTTTCAGGGGCTTTCTGTCTTGAGTCAAATGTTCAATAGGTTTCAGGTCAGGATGAGTGACTTTAGCCTTTAAAACTCCAGAGATGCTTTAATGGTAATTTTCAGGTCATTGCCCTGCTGCAAGGTGAAGTGCTTTCTAGAGAGTTTTGAGGCGTGTGACTGGATTGGAGCTGTTAAGATGCTCCTCTGAACTTAAGATTAAGCTCCACAGTGGTTGGTGTAGCATAGTGGATAATACTGCTGCCCTCCACAGCAGACCCTGCTGAGAAACTGCACCACTTTACACCAATAAGATTCCTTGGGCAAGACCACCAACGCTACAATCAACTAGATTTATAAGATGATGTGTCTCTGGATATGAGTCACTGCTGAAATTGACAAATGTAAATTAAGAATTTCTTCTGCAAAAAAGGCAAGAGGAGCTATTCATGAACAATTTACCATGTTTCACAGGAGAAATTGTTTGCTATGCATCATGAGCTCTGTATTCCATTTGTCTGGCATAAGATACTCTTCACCTTATCTGGACATTAGATTATTCAAGAACCCTACAGGCTTTTTATCTACTTTTTGCAAAATGTTACTTAGCCTAGGCTTGAGCCAAATGAGGACAATATTTGTAACTCCTGATCAACTGACTCATTTGAGACTGTATCCTGGAAATTGTTCACAATTCAAGATGAGTTTATTCCCATGAGGATTGTTTGGTCATCCCCTACTGTGGATTTGCAAAGTCTTCCACTGTTGTTAAAAACCAACCAGCTTATATTACAACAAATTAACAATGTTGTAAATGGTTGATTTTGATATATAACAATCCAGACCAGGACAAAAAACATCAGAGCAGCTAAATGGCAGCTTACTTCTGATCACTTTAAGAGGTAATCGCCATGAACAGAAGAATATCTATGAACATAGATATGTCTCCTAAACTGTGTCTCCTAAACTGCTCCTGCAGTTTAGTCCTGTGGACATACGCTTTCATTAAAGCGGAGAGTCTTAGTCATTGTTTTATTTCAAATTCAATATTGAGCCAAAACAACCAAACGTGCCACTGTCTAATTACTAACAGATTGTGATCTTCACTTCACAACTTTAAAAAAAATAAACACTCAAAGTAATCTGTTTAACAGCATTACACAATGCCATACATCCACATTCGTGTCTAAAATCATCAGTGTGCATTCAGCTATGCAAAATGTCTACTGGAATAAGTTATTTTTATTAAATTCATTTAAGTAAAGCAAAGCTGCATTGTTCAGCGGCTGGATATGTGCAAGCGTAGCTGTATACTGTAAACAGTGGTATGTCCTTGGCAGAGGCAGCAGCCCATTTAAGATCCTAACATAACCCTCCACTAAGCAGCAATGTCACAGTAAGTTGCGATGGTAAATGAATCAGATGTTTGCAGTTTCAGTATATTGCCACCTATATCAGGAAATGTCACCACCTGGCAAATAGAGTCATGCTTCTCCACGGTTGAATGGGATTGCTCAGGTCCTACAAACCAACAGCTAGACGATCAGTGTTAGCCTCCCTGGTGTTTTACTCAGTGAATCACTAAGATGGCAGAAGAAGAACTCAACAGTAACACCAAATGTCATTTCACCCTGCAATCACAAATCTTGCTTCGTTCTGAAACTGTATCATGAGAAACCAGAGACCAAACTGTTTTGTCGCAAAAAAAAAGCTGTAATACTGTAGAAGAAAGTCTCCCTTCTTGTCTCAGTATAATTAACAACATGTCTCTCTTTCCCTGTTCCAAAAACTGACCAGATGTTCATCACACAATATGTCATAACTTTCACATAAATAAAGGGAAATAGTAAACACAATTAAATACATTGATAGTTTCTAAAAACATATACTTATACATCTTACCAAAGGACATTTCCCAGTTAGTAACTACACATTCTACAACTGTTTGTAACCTTTAGTGGGTAAAAAAAACAGATTTTGAGGAAAGGCTAAAGCCTTTTGAAAACAGCCTTGACTTTATCAGAAACTGGCAATTTCACCTTCAGCACAGAGAGACCTCCATTGTTTATTAATATGGCTGCAGCAAGAGAAGCTAAACTGCAAAAGAGCTTTCCAGAGTGCCAAGTTTTGAAGCAGTATTATTGCATTAATGTAACCCTAATGTGTGCGGAGGTAACTCCAGAGTGCAGTATTCAAAAACAGAATCACTGTAACCCTAACAAGTGCACACCTTGATAGGGATTCTGAACTCCAAAGCATTAGTAATGTCAGTGTCACCATATTACTGTAACTCTGCTGAGTTTTACTGAAACCCTGAGTGCAGCATTCAAAAGTCACTGTAGCTCACAGCTTTGAAACTCCCAGTAGAATCTGTTACTTTCTGCATCAATACTCTTTTACCCTAATACCATAACCTATCATAATGAGTACTGCCACAACCCTGGAGTGTCACTTTCTACAGCAGCATTACTCTTTTAGCATCTTACATAACTGAATGACCCGAGACTGCAGCATTCAGAAGCAGCACTGTTTAAAGTTTACTCAGTGCATTGTTTGGCTAGCATCTTTCACATCTTTTAATCAATTTTCTAGTTTGAATAAATTCCACTTTTTAAAGCTGTTTTTACTTATTTT
The DNA here is from genome assembly GCA_037974445.1 of Brycinus macrolepidotus. Classification (NCBI taxonomy): domain Eukaryota; kingdom Metazoa; phylum Chordata; class Actinopteri; order Characiformes; family Alestidae; genus Brycinus; species Brycinus macrolepidotus. Next base: position 18,034,465 of record JBBPCZ010000002.1, read on the forward strand.
ACTTTGACTCCTTTTATCTTATATATAATATCTACTGTCTTATATCTACTGACTAATATCAGAAACATCTGAGAAAAAAATGTGTAAGGCAGCTAAAGAGACAGACGGACAATAAATTCAACAAACATCAGTTTGTTTTGAAAATTGCTGGGGTTAACGATGGATTTGACGCGACGGTTTTAGATTTATTAATCGGTAAGCATGTCGGCTCTCTCTTTCTCTTAATGGGATAATTTTATTTATTATTATATCTAAAGGCTTACAAAAAGTGGTGGAGATGAAATGGGCCATGACAAAAAGTGGTGGGGATATGTCCCCAGTGTCCCCAGTGATACATTTAATTAAATGGATACATGTACTTTAAAGTGTCAGGTTGCTCCATGTAACTATCACTCCAAAATTATGCACTGATCAACCACACATTTGTCAAGTAAACCTGACAGGTCATTTGTACTTTACTGAAACAACACAACTGACTTTTTTGAGTGTGAAAAGCTTTTTGTAAACCGTGGCAGGAATGTTTAACTAATAATTGGGTCATAAAAGTGGATAAATTTACAGTTTTTGGCACACTGAGGGTGTAGCATCCCCACCAAAAGATGGTCAAGGCTTGACTGATGGTTTTCTTGATTTACTGAAATCTTGGTGACAATTAACCAATGAACCAACATAAGAGCTGGGTAGAGCACAAACAAAATACACTACCTCCTTAGCCACAGTCATATATTAGCTTAACACATCACCATTGTATAGCAGCTTAACAAAGAGTAGGAAAATTCATATTTCTGCTACTTCTTTTAGTTCATGGGAGGAACAGCATCTGGCTGGCGTCCACCGGCAACCAGCTGTGCTCGGACACAAAAACAAAGTGAAATACAAGGAACCATGAGCTCACAACAATAATATCTTATGGCTATTTAACAGTGCCATCTTCCCTGGAATTAAGCTGGGAGTCCTTTACAGAGGATTTAATTTAGCATGCTATCTATCTGTCACCTGTTAGCTCAGCAAGCCAAGATTACAACCCCGCTGTCAAACGTCACCAGCTAGGAAACATTACTTAATCATGATCCTGGCATGAGGTACTCTTGAACAATTAGTAAGAATTAATGGGGATTTGTTGGTGCTTGTGTGTAGCTATCTAGCAACTCCAGCAGAGTCTTTACAAAAATAAAAGTTTAATAAAGGCTGCAGTGATGCTGACAGCTAAGGTGAGTAAACACCGGTTGCCTGTAGTTGATGCAATCACTCTCAAACTACAGTGTCCCAAAAAGCTTAAAAGACTTTATTATGGATAAAATGGCTATGCAGACACTGGGCAGCAAAGCAGCTCAAGTGCTGAAAAACCCTACAGTGATCACCAACACTGTCATGACCAGCACACATTATCGTCCAACACTGTATGAAACCCAAACAGTAATATACAACAAGTCAAAGGTAATCCTAACCAGAGCACAGCAATATAATAAACAAAAGGCTTACTGTCCCACCACACTAATCATAACCACTTCAGTCTTCTGTCACATTCACCCCCTTCATCTTCACTGCTGTATCAGGAGTCCCAGCAGCAGGGCGTGTGCACTTGCATTGCTTCACAGAGCTCGAGGGGCTCTGACCAGTCAATGAATCATTTTATTAAAGCATTAAAAAGGTCAGATTCAGGTTACAGGCAGAAGACCTCCAATCCAGTAGTTCCCAACTGGACAACCAACTGTTCTGTACATTTTATAGTTTTTCAGCACTCTTATCCACACAAATTAATAATCTTTTCTGTGTGCAGGTGTGTAAGAGCAAAGAAAACACTAAAGACAGAGGAGCTGCAGGACCAAGGCTGAGAACATCAATTAAGAATAACAGTCTTTCAATTTCGTCTCATAAACAAGGCTGTTTCTTGCTACAGGCAGCATAAGTAGACACTACCCTTGAACCAAAAGGGATCCCATGAGTGTGTTATTGTTTTTTTAATGCCTTTTTTATACTGATTCTTTTTCAATCACAGCAGTGGTCTTGCTTTGCTTTTTGCATAAATATGCATGTTGTTGTTTATTTAATTTATATATAATTTTTGTTGTTTATTTCTTATTTAGATTCAGCACTTTAGATGTTTAGAATCAGAATCAGTAAACTTCATTGACACCGGAGGAAATTGCTTATGCTACGACCGCACAGACACAAAGAGACACAAAGACAAGAAAAATACAAAACATAGTATAAAGTGAGTAAAAGTAAAGTGACCCCTTATAGCCACACGTGAACACACCACAGCACAGCGTGAACTTCTTTCTCTGCATTTAACCCATTCAGCAAGTGAAGCAGTGGGCAGCCACCAGCGCAACGCCTGGGGAGCAGTGTGTGGGGACGGAACCATGCTCAAGGGCACCTCAGTGGTGCTCCTGGCACTCCTGGGACTCGAACCCACAACCTTCTGAACACCAGAGGCCCCAAACCAAGCTTGAAGCTTCTGAATGGGACCCAGGAACATGGAGATGCAGGGACTGAACCCTAGACCTCATACATGCAAAGCATGCACTCTACCACTGAGCTTTCTAAACTATCATTGTTAATTAAAATAAAACTAAAGATCATATGTTCTCTTTATATGGTTCATATACAGTCTGTGTTTGAGCTCTGGGAGTCTGACTGCACCAGGCTGACAGTAGGAGTCACTGTCTGTGGACCAAACGAGGACAACGTCGACTGGACTGAATCAGTGACTCGTTGAATCGGACAAAATTGGAGAGAATCGGTTCCGTGAAGCTGAACCGAACTGAATCATCTCTCCAGCTGAGCTGTTGAACGGCGGTCTCGGTAAAGGGGAGTCTTTTTCTGTTTCTCGCCCCCGTTACGCCTCCCATCAAACATTTAACAGGCAGGCAGGCCCCTCTACTCCTGCAAACCTCCTGCAGCAGCGACCTGCCGGGACGTGTGATCTCGCCACGCTGAAACATTTACAAGGGCAGGAGCATCAATTATTTACCCCTATCTACATAACCCCCCCCCAAAATAAAACGTTGCATTGCTGTACTAGCGATGTAAGTTAGGCTGAGAGGCCCTCTTGCAGGAGGGTAAGGAGGGGAGTGTTATTACCCCGGGATTTTGGGGAAGAAGAAGGAGGAGGAGGGAGCACGAGCTCAGGACGTGCTCACTGTTTTCAGCTTGAAAGGAGCCTTCAGGACATCTAGATTTAGTTAAGGGGGGGGGAGATACAGGGAATGCTGCTGGACACCCAAGTACTCGAGGATGATGACAACATCTCGCGCATGCAAAAGAACCGAAGTTGAGGCTAAAGCTCGCGATGCAGTTTTTGGTTCGCGCAACACGACAAATTCGCGAGCGCGGAGGGCACCTAACGCTCCGTGCGTATTTCAGCGCACCCTGTCTGCAGCCCCCCATCCAGCCTCTCACGCGCGGAGCTCGTGCGCATCGCGTCGACGCGCTTGGCTCGGTTTACCTCGTCCTGCTGCGGGGCGGCTCTCTGGCTCTGCTGCTCCTTGGTGGCCGTCATCCTTCAGTCCCGGTGCAGGCAAGAAGCACGAGAACAGCACGCAGCTCGGCAGGTCTCGGCCAGGAGTCAGGAATCAGAAATCAGAAACAAAAACAGTCAAAACGAGGCGAAACGCCGTGCGCTAAAACTGGCACCCCGTCACTTTCCACGCTCTCCGCGCGCAGGAGGAGGAGGAGAGATGTGGAGGTCGCATTCCACAGCAGCACGAGCTCGAGTGTGGACGTTGAAGGGTCTTCTCTCTCTCTCTCTCTGTCTCTCTCTCTCTCTCTCTCCTGAGTGTGGACGCTAAAGGGTCCTCTCTCTCTCTCTCTCTCTCTCTCTATCTCTCTCTCTCTCCGATCTTCTCTCTCTCTCTCTATTGGTCTTTCTCTCTCTCTCTGTCTCTCTCTCTCTCTCAGATGAGGGTTCTGCCGTGATCAGGAGGGGCAGCAGTGAGTGGAGCTGTAGGGGGGCTGTGTGTCTGGGTGGTCAATATATAAGGCTTTAAAAAAGCGCGGAGGCTCTAAACATCAGTGCAGAAAACACACAGTTACCTCTGCAGCACTGAGCCAAAACGGCGATTTGAATCCACACGTTTCAAACGTTTTAAAATACTATTTTTGCCCAAAGAAGTAAAGCGAAACATAACTATTTTATCACCTTTAAATCACTTTAATCCATTGTTTTAATGAAATCACATCCAGTGCACCAGAATGAGCAACACTGAAAAAAACAATGAGCTGAATTTGCCTGGCTGGAATGTGTAGGTTCATCTCCTAATGAATCAAAAAACTAGATATATTCAAAAAACATTTCATTATTTTTTTGTCTTAGTTTCCATGAAACTGAATTTTCTTTGGACCAAAAATAAATGTATTATAAATTTATTCAAATGAACTTTGATTCTTTATTTCTAGTTTTACATAAATTATTTGCTTATAGGCAACATTTAATATGAATCCAATAGTCACATCAGGACCGGTCAGAGCGTATCGACCGGGCTGACGTCTAACTGACTATGGGAGGGCACTATATATCATGAACTATATTCATATGGGTGCTGGAGCGTGTGTAGGGGGCATGGAGACTCGCTAGGGGGGGCAATGCCTTCGAATGCCCCCCCTTGACGCCGGCACTGATTCACATCATTTTTACCCAATTGTGTCCAATTCCACCCATTACCTGGGCCTCCTCTTAGGGGGTTGGGAGGTTGAGGCTTGCAGGTCCTTCCTCCAAGACACGTATAGCACTACCTTTTTATCTTCTGAAACTGCAACATCACTGGACAGTTCAACACACTTGGAGGAGAACGCTAACTGCAAATTCTGTTACTTCAGCCAAGGACACCTGTGTTGGTTCACATCGTGCTGAGTGACCCTCCAACCCTCCCAGAGAGAGTGAGGCCATGCTCTCTTGGACTACTGATTATTGACGGCTGTGGCTTCATCAGGGATCAATATGGGTTGACATATTCTTAGTTTGTGAGTCAATCAATCCCTTTAATTCATTTCTGAGTGCATAAAACTGTAACACAGTGACCACACTAGGTGTCATCTCTGTTTGTTTAAGGAATACTTCATTATAGAAATGCTAACAAAAGAGCTTAAAGGAAGGTTTCTGAATTATTTAAATGAGTCTGGTTCTATAAACACAAAACATGCATATACTAGAATGTAAATGTGTGTTTATATACTATTTAAGAATGATAGAAATCGTAAAAACTGTTTACGTTGCAAACAGCAGTGAAATTAGAGGAAAAAATAAAATAAGAAAAGTGGGAAAAAATGTCCAACGTGAGCAGAAGAGATAGTGAGCTTCTGCTCCTGGATCCCTGGTTCTCTCCTCAGCCCTGGAGTGATAGATACATTTATATGTATGAGATGAGATGTTGATGAGCTGTTTTGCACTGACAATGGCTGGGGACATGCGTTTAATGATGAACATCACTCTGATGTCAGCCTGCCATATGCTGCTCACCTTCCCTCTTCTTCACACACACACACACACACACACCTACACACACACACACACACACACACACACACACACACACACACACACATACTGTGCCACATGCAGTCTCTGTGGACCTCCTCCTTACCATCTCGGAAAAAAACCCCAAAAATAATTACATCAACAGATATTTTCTATCAATGCATAATTCAGTCTCAACCTGTTTGTTTGGCCAATATCATTATCTGCTATAACCGCGCAGAAATTCACACTAATAAATAAAACTGAACCTTTGTAGTGCAGGCTTGACAGACCCTACACCAAAGGGTCCTGGGTAGCCTATACCATTGACAAAAATAACTTATTATCCTTCTCAGGAGGCTACGATTAGAACTAGATTCCATATAGATGTAGTTCTGTATGTGCAAAAAGTATTAAGCAAAATTCTATTAATAATTGATGTGAAAGGTCAATTGCAGTTCTCTCAGGCCATGCAGCCATGGTCAAGGCCTTGGAACAAAACTTTTGTTCACATGTGACACATTATTATATTGTAAAGCCATAATCAGTGTGTTCCTGTGCCAGGCACTAGCAGCTGTGTGGAGTAATTACATTAAATGTGTTTGACAGCTTTCCAATGCAATGATAAATCATATTTGCACAAAACACTGCAGAAATATCTTGGACGTGACATGATTGCATTGAGTTGCTGGAACAAAACTTTTCTTTAAAACAAAAAATACAATTTAAAAATACCAACTGGCTTATCAAGTCAAGTACATTTATTGTCATGTCAGCCATATACACAGTACACAGTGAAATGAAACAATCTTCCTACAGGACCAGAACATAAACAGTAACACCACAGGACTACATAAGTGCAGGCAGGACAAATTACACAGATTGCAAGGAGAGCAGGAGAGAGAGTGCAAGAAAAATACAAGCAACAAAAACCAGGACAAGACATTTAGTGCAGTCAACTATAAGTTAAACATGTTTTTTCTTTCTCCCAAAGGTAAAAGAAAGTATCCATGTCAGAAACTGTCTATGCCAGGGACTGTCTATGCTAGGAACTAACCATGTCTTGTAGTGGTTAAATTGGTGCAGATTACTGTATAAGGAGTTGAAGTAAGAATGCCCCCAAAAGTTTTAACCCATGCACAAAGACACCTTACAACTGAGAGACCAGTGTTACTTGCCTTTGACAGCGGGTTCTGTAAAGACACAAGTGTCCATTAGAGAGAAAGATGGCAAGGCCTGAGTTAGTACAGCAGGTTTGCCTCTGAACACATGCTGCATGCTGCACTGTTTGCCATTTTAGTTATTAGGTATGAATCATGAGAAGCTGGGGATTAAAAAAAAAAGTTATGTAAAAATGTTATGTAAAACTACCTTGTGTAACTTTTGTGGAGTACTACACTGTAGTGTCCCTAAGGGTAAGACTGTTGGGTTGACCCTCTTGGCATGCTGTGTGGGTTGAGATGGTCCTTCCATTTCCTGCTTAATGTTTTACTTAACATCTCCAGGAACCATCAGAGTGCGTAGACTTCATGTTTCTTACATAGTAATTTCACAGCTGTTACTACATACTTCATGATAGGTATTGGATAAGCTTTAAGATTAATATCTGAATAATAAGAATATTTAAGAGGTTACTAAGTTACCATCAAATAATGCTTTGGTATTTATGATTCACAGCATTTTTTTTGTGTGTAGAATTGCAGTAAAGTCTTTTCGATTATTGTACCCTTTCCTTTATGTTGCTGTTTGTCAGGCCTTATTTTCATTAATTGTTAGAATTCAGACCTAGAAACATTAAGTCAGAGTGCGGCCAAAAAGCAATCCACCTATTCTCGCCTTCATAGAGATAGCAATCCTACTGCCACAATGTGTGTGTGTGTGTGTGTGTGTGTGTGTGTGTGTGTGACCTGATGAGGCAGTCAGTCATCCCTCTATTAAAGATTATATATTGTGTGTGTGTGTGTGTGTGTGTGTGTGTGTGTGCATAAAGGTCATCCAGTTCAGCTCATTCCTGATAGAGAAGTGAATGGGGGATCTGAACAGCTCTACAGGGTCAGACAGGGTCACTGAGGACTGCAGTCATTTCTGCTTCAGAAAGATCAAAACCCAAAGTACTCCTAAAAGAAAAGACTTTCATCACATTTTCCCCAAGAATTACAGACCAGACAGACATACAGAACAGACATATCAGACTGAGCCTGGCTAATATGAACATTTTGAGACACCCATTTTACAGGACTGAAAAGTGTGACAACTCTTTTAGATATAGATTGTCATTTTTCATTTCATTTTATATTCTTTCATTTTATTTAAACAGTGCTTTACTGACTATTGTGATAGCTGGATATGGCTGACTGTTCTCATGCAAATAAACTCACAAAATCTTACATAATATAACTATTGCAGCACTGTGGGCAAAATTACTAAGATATTTTTGCAGTTTTTGGTTTCTGTTAATTACCTCATTTTTCATCAGTTCTCTACATACATCATAATGTTCTCATGAAAAAGTTACATTCGGTAATTTGTGATACTACCAAATGTAATGTTATCTGAATTTGGAGGTTAGTGTACATATTTGCATGTATTTTGGTCATTTTGCAAACAAGGGGGTGTGGCATCCCCCCTCTTCCCCACACTCAAATCGCCTCAAATTTCCCAGTGGAGGGGTCAGACACAACGACAAGTTTTACTGGCCCTTGCTCAGTCACTGTTGACTTTCATGGATTTCTGCTATATCACAAAAAGCCAGACCATATTAGAGAGAGATTACCTCTAACGTTTGCCATAAATGTCATAAACTGTTCAGTTCAAAGTAAGGCTTACATTTGATGTGATGCTCTGGTTATCACAACAACAGGCACACAACACTGAGAAGCAGATTGTACTTGTCAAGGATGAAAAATATCCTCCATCAAGATTATCAAGATTAAACTATAGCTGGAGACAGGTATGGATTAGCTTAGCTATCGATTTCAGCAGCCAGTCTCAAAGTGCATGAAGCAAAAGGACAGAGCTGTCAGAACAATACCTCCTATCTCCACAATGAAAAAATCTACAACTTTTGTAGGAGTAAGTTAAAAAAATTCCTAACTTGAAGTTTTGTTAGTATATAGGTAAATCGAAAACATCTCTATTTGTCCAATGGTTTTCAAATGGTGTATAAAGAACATGAAAAAACGAGAATGGCAAGGTTTCGCTACAAGAGCAACAGGAGTCTGATAAGTTGAAATGACACATGATCGCATGATTTAACCAGTGTTCCTTTCTTCTTTAAATCAAATTCAAGTGTGCAAACAGCAACCAAGTGTCAACTGATGGCACCCATGTTTACACACCATCAGACAAGACTAGCAACCAAAACTATCAACCTTCCCCCCTGCCTGCCTCAGTCTCTCCCTCCTTATCATAATGTGATCTCAATTGCAGTCTCCAGGCTGAAGCTGAGTAGACAGATCACAGCCCTTTACATTCATGTCGTACATAAACACACACACACACACACACACTCTCACAAAAATAAAACCAAGCTAGTAAAATGAATGTGAAATTGTTTTATTTTAAAGACAAGTTTCTTTTTTTCTTTTCAAATTTTGACTATTATAAATTATTAAAATTACATAATTACATTATGAATAACGAAAAGAAAATTAAGAAAAGAAAAACAACAAAAATGGAGATATGATGTTTTGTTTCGACAGTGAAAATGTTTAATGCTTGTGGCTTTCTTCTGCGATAGACAGTCCTTTCCTGCTGGAAAAAGTCTTCACAATGGCACTGCTGATTTTTTTCCAAAGGATTTAAGCAGTAGGCATGAAGATTTATTAGCAATAATGTGGGTTGGTTTGGGTGGTGACTGAATTAAGTCTCACCTCCGTGCTCAGCTTAAGGGTTTAGTTTGGTGTGTTAAAAACGGCTGATCTAAAGTGATGGCAAACAGAAGGTTAGCATGTTTGCTTAGCAAAAGGCTGACTGAAGGTGGCATTAGCTCAATAGTTAAATGTCAGTGAGCTCAATATTCCTTCAGCCTATATCAGCAGTTTACAGTAACACTCCCTCTAGCACACGCCTGTGCATTCCATCGATTTCAGTGCAAGAGGCGCCAGTGTTTAAAGGTTCCAGTCAGTGTTCGTTGCATCATTTCGGCTGGTCGGATTTGGTCAGATTTCAGGTTCATTGCAGTACAAATACTATTGCTTAAAATGTTTTGTTTTATATGAACAGAAAAAGTGTTTTACACACTCTCTCAGGCCCTGTTCTGAAGAACCGTAAAGGTGTATTCAACTGGGTAAACGTGTCCCCTAATGCTTATCCTGAAGACGTCTTCTACAATGAACCGATTATGAACATTTTACATGTTCACAATTTTACAGAAGCCATTCCACTGAGATTAAACTCCATTTATACTCCAACATTAATATGCTTCTTAGCTCATGCATGAAAATGAATATCCGCAATCTGAATACACAGTAATTAGATAATTGTATTAATACTGAACACTTAGCGCTCATTTAGAAAGCCATACCGACCATTACCGACCAGCTTCGCACTAATTCTATAATCTCACAGCATCTCTCTCAAGGACTGTATGTGCATGCGTGGCGTGTGCGTGTGTGTTCGTGCGTCTATCATCCTCCTTCTGTCCTAGACTTCCCAAGGAACATTTCTGCTTCTTATAGAAATCCACCAGAAAAAAAGGAGGTAAGGTGTGTATTGATTTAATGTCAGTTTTATATCTCGTGTTACTGCAGAGATTGTGGCCAGCGAGGGAATTTACAAACCTGTTTGCGCTGAAGATGATCATCTATAACTAATCGATTGAGACGTGACATCCTTCTGCTTGGTGGATTCTTGTCTCTCTTTACCGATTAGCTCTGTGCATTACCCAGTGAAGTAGCTCTCAAAGCACAAACATGGCTGAGGAATGGTAGGCTGACTGCATAAGTCCTTGTGAATAATGACTGAAATTAGTCAAGTATTGCACACAGCTGGAGTGCACTGCAGCATTTCTCTGTTGCTCTGCTTCACATGTTTTCATCAGAACTACACAAAGGAGCTTCATAATAAAGCCTACATTCTCATATCTTTAAATTTGTTACTGTATAATAATGACAATGGTTACAACAATGGAAATGTTCTTGAGTATTACACTGAAGGAAATGAAATTGTTCCGTTGTTGGTTTTAATTGGTTTTCTTTCACTGACATTACTGAACAAGTGTATGTAACTGAATGAAAATGGGTCAGTTGTATGTATGTGGGTTCGATGCAACCTTGTTAAGTGAAACTCAACATTTGAAACTTCCCATTGGCTCTTGGCATCGACTATTTGCATATTGTTTTACTTGTTTTACAATCCCTCTTTGTCTTCTTTATATCAGCAGGACGGTAAAACCTTTACTAAATTTACTAAATTTAGTGTACCTTAGGCCTACTACATTGTGTTTCTTCTTCTCTTTTAATGAGTTGAGCACAACCACTTTAGATTAAGCATCAGATTTATACATAAAAAGAATCAGTCCAGTTAATTAGAAATTACTCATATAACTTTTGACGATGTACCTGAATTTAATGAGTACATATTACTCAATCACTTATCGTAGATACTTAACACAGTGTACTGCGGGGCTCTAGTGTTTTGTTTTTCTATCAAAGTATTTTATAGGTGCAGCAGTCATATTTTGTGCTTATTCTACTACTTTTGAATTTTTCTAGGGCTGTGGGTGTGGCAATAAATATTTATGAGATCACTTGGCACAGAACAGTATGGGATAAGACCTCAGGCCATGTGCCACCAAAACAAGCATGGTTTACTGAGCAACGCAGACCATTAGCCAGTTAGGTTTACCGACTCTGAAAGATGAGGCAGGTGATAGGTTTCATTTGAAAACAGCACCAGGACAAATCAATATGCATAAGTTTGATATTTCAGATTAATCAAATGATTCATGGAAAGTCAGCCCAGTGCTTGTACACTTTATCTACCAGCTCAGGAGCGGCTCACATTGCTAAATTGCCTTGCATCTGTGCTGCAGGTTTTATGCTTAGTTGTGCATAGCATGAAGTTCTGGCAGGTAGTCACATGGAATGGCCCGATATATGCAGATGGGGTTTTTTCACACTAAGAAGCTTCTGGTCTTTGGAGACCCATAAACATTATGCAAACTTTGTTGGTCTTTCTCTCACACAGTTTCATCGTCACTCCCTCACACAGTTCCTGCTTCCCTCTCTTTCTCTCCACAGCCCTGGCTGACCCTACTCTCACTGGGCTCCAGGAATAGCTCCCCATTCTTCCAGTCAGGAGGAGAAATGAAAGACAATGCTGTGCCGATAGAGAGAGAATGGAAAAAGAGAGGTAAGTACAAAGCTCTGTGCAAATCCTACGAGCCGTATGCAGTGTGTTGGCACTCTGTTCATGTTATTCAGAGGATACATGGGTCACATACCCATACAATATACATGAACAATACACTAACAATGTGCCATATATACATATGAAGAAAAGTGGGGGTCAGCTACTGCCTCAACACAGAATCGCAGGCAGTTAGTCATACACACTCAGGAATCAGACCACGGCAGATAAACTAAAAGGATGCACAGTCGGCATCCTTATTCTAGTATCTTAGCACATGTGTGTTTGTACTAATGCAGCATTATGATAACACAGACCAATGTGTCACATTATTATAGTTACACACACATTCACTATCATAGGAAGGAATGTTGTCTTTCTTGCTACCTTCCGGTAGAGGCCTGTGTCATGGAGAGCTTTTGAAATTGTGGACCCATGCACCTTCACTCCAGTTTCAGCCAAAGAGCTTTGCAGACTTCTGAGAGTGGCGGGTGGAGTTTTAGTAGTTTCTCTCACCAGTTGATGACTTGCCCTGATGCTTAGTTTTGAGGGATGGCCTGTTTTATTAAAGGTCTGGGTGATGATGAACTTTCCACTTTCTGATGATGGATCCAAAAGTGCTTAACGGACAGTCAAACTCTTCAGTAGTTTTTTGAAGCCATTTCCCGCCCTGAGCTTTTTGGTGATTTTGTTTTGCAGTGATTTTCCAACAGAGAAAGTGATTTTCCAACCTTCTGCCCTTGCAGAAGGTGTTTTTTATATCCAGAGAGACAATGTTACTTAAGGATAAACAAGTGAAACATAATGATGTTTAATTATGGTCAAATAAGTGTCATCTTTGTGTCGTTTGTGATTAATTTGTCATCTCTGTAAACCAGGAGCTTCTGAAGCACAGGGTTTTGAATACTTATGCAAACAGCTTTTCATTTTTGAATATTTGTATCTCTTTTTTTATCTATTTTTATCTATTTATTTTTATGTTTTATAATGCAGAAAATTGCACTGACTTTCAAGGGGGTTGAATACTTTTGCAAAAGATTTGCTCGGGGGATCTGTAAAAGATCTGTAAAAGACAGAGTAAATTATGTTTTTTCCTACGCAAAAAGAAACTAAAATGTGTAAAAGAAGCTGCTGTGTCTCCTACTTAACACTGCCCCTTTACTACAATTGCTAAAATGGGCAGCATCAATATGTTATGTAATATATGTTTATGCAGTAAATGCCAACTTCCTCACATAAAGTCATCGAAACATAAATGGTCATTTTTTTCAGGTGTGCCATGACAGCATGCTACAGAGAAGAAAACAGGGACAAGACAGGGAGAATGTTATATTCTCCCTGTCTTGTCCCTGTTTTCTTCTCTGTTTTTTACATTCTCCATGTGCCTTTGTTTGTGTCTGTTCCATGTGAGTATGTTTTGGTCTTGGCCCCGCCTCCTCATTAACACTCCACCTGTGTCTTGTTGTGTCCTCCCAGCCCAGGTGTTTCTCATTTGTTTAGTTAGCAAATATAGCCCCTGTCTACAGTCTAGTTTCTTTTGGTTCTTAATGTTTTTGCTGGGTGGTTTTACTCTGGGTTTTTTTGCTCTGTGGGTTTGTCATGATGTTTTTGCTTGGTTATTCTCACTCTGTTTTTGCTTAATAATTTGCTCTGTGTTTCTTGCTCTGTGTTTTTGGCCTCCTTGTGTTCATGTTTATGTATGTTCCACCCCAGTCTCCTTTTGCTTTATTTTGTTTCATTTTCATTTAGTTAGTCCCTGTGTTTAGTTCAGTGTCCTGACACTTTTTTTGTTTAGTCTCCTGTTTCTCTTTTTGTTACTAAATCCTTGCTTGCGATTACATCCTTCACCATGTTTGATATCTCCAGATGACATTCAGCCTGGTTTGCCCAGTTTGAGTTTTAGGTCTGCTGTGTGGAGACATCAGCACTGTCTGATTCTAACTCGGTTATGTCTTCACTGGGCTGAAGTTGTGGTGAGTGGATGCATGCTAGTGAAGGGTGTCACAGTATTGACTGCGTTTGTGTGAATCCTCGTTTATGTGTAGGTTATATTTTGTACCGCCACAGAATAGGTTTGATTCCTACTGCATGGAACACCTAACATCCTAGGTGGCCTACACACTTTTTCACAGGCCTGCACAATTATTAACTTCGGTTTAGTGACTGATGTAATACAGTTTTTCAGAAGAGTTTGGGAACGTTAATTAAAATGATTAGCTACAGGCAGAAAATGAGTTTCTTGACAAAGTGGAGAAAAGTATCCATCTCAAGTATTCTTTAACTGTATGAGCTCATTGCATCAGAGTCTCAACTCATACCCACAACATGAGCTCTCACATCATACCAATCTCACTAATTCCTCACTTGAAAGCCTAATTTACATAGTCCAATCATGATAGGCCAAAATGAGGTGATTGGGGAGGAGTAGCTTCCCTTGTAATCTATAAAAGTTGAGGCATGATACCAGTACTTTGAAATTATAGCAAAAGAGTTGCCTCAGTTATTCACAAACAGTATATGAATACTATCAGTGTGCCATGTACACATACAGTACCCATGCACAATCCATTTGCAATGTATTGCTGACCCTCGTTCCTCTTTTCTTTCCGAGTGTGCAGGCACCATGCAGTCTCTGTGTGTATTCAGTGCATACCTGTGCTAGGGGGTAGGGGTGGGCAGCAGAGCTCCATCCTCGTTAACGTGAGATTGGGTCGAGTCCTGTGAGACCAGCAGCTAATTGCTCTGGGTCACAGTGATAATTGCTAAAGCACCCACTGGATTCCACACCATTAATGAAGTTATTTAAATCGCGTCACCTTTCACCGTCTCCTGCCTTCACTCTCACTCTGTTAATTGGGGGGCACTTTTGTGAAATTCAAGCATAAGCCGATCACCTCACTCAGCACTTTTTTTTTCCGTCTACTACTGTGTTGCTGCTAAGAAAAACATGGACTAAGCTAGAGAGTTAATGAATCTCTTCAATGGGCAAAAATCTTTTCAATGGGACAAATCAGGCACTCCTCTGGGAGCACAGTATTGTGGGGGTTTAATATGTGTTATCAAACTGTGTGAAACTTCATCCACTTACCTATTTAATTCCAACCTTCACATCACTTAAATATTTAATGAAATATTAATTTGATTAGATTTTCTCTGTTCATGGGTGATGGAGGAGGTGGGTGAACAGAGGGCAGGAAGGAAAGAAAAGGAGAAGCAGTCAGGTGGTCCACATATAGACTATGATTTAAAAATGGTTCTTTAGAGCAATAAAAAGGGTTCTGCTATCGTAACAAGTCAAAGAACCAGTTTTTGCTAAGAGTGTAGCCTTGAACAAATCATTCTAAATAGAGAAAGGAAAATGTAGTACAGGACTAGGCTTAGCTCCTGACTGGAAAAATGATCCCATATGTCCAAAAGTTTGCCCATCCAGTGTTTGTTGTAAAATTAAGGGTGTTAAAAAAAAAAAAAAACTAGGAAGGCTTTACGTGAGACATTGGAAGATTTGACTGCATTCAGCCACAAGTGCAATAAGGAGGTCTAATACTGATGTTGGATGATTAATTCTGGATTACAAACACCACTCCAAATCATCCCAAAGGTACTGAATATGCTCATATGCAAACATAGACATAAACAGATATGTAGTATATGTCTGGACGAATGTCATATCTTGTTAAGCTTGAACATAAACACAGCATGGAAGGACCTTCCAATTTGGTAGGTGATGAAACATACTTGTGCAATATTGTGCAA
This sequence comes from Brycinus macrolepidotus, assembly GCA_037974445.1. Taxonomy (NCBI): domain Eukaryota; kingdom Metazoa; phylum Chordata; class Actinopteri; order Characiformes; family Alestidae; genus Brycinus; species Brycinus macrolepidotus. Next base: position 18,050,027 of record JBBPCZ010000002.1, read on the forward strand.
TATAACTCAACGTTTATTTATCTGTTATTGAATGTTGTGTCATCCTCTCATCACCTGCTGCTATATAATTTCATTGCATTCATCATATTTTCATGGCACAAACACTGTCACTTTTTAATAACCACTGGCATTAATAATCTGTTGTTTTATTTCTGTTATAGTTACATGTTAGTTTAGTTTTTTGTAATAGTTTACGTATTATTCCGTTTGCACCATTACTATTTTATTTTATTTTATTTTTGTTATAGTTACTTATTTGTTTTTTATTATATTTTTTATAGTTTTATATAGTTATATTTTATATAGTTTTATATTATAGTTATTTTATTTTATTTTTTTATTTATCTGTTATAGTTACTTGTTAGTTTTTTGTAATAGTTTACTTATTATTCTGTTTGCACTTACTATTACTTTCTTTTTCCCTCCTAGCTCTCTGTCTTATCTTTATTCCTCTTGTTGCACTGAGCATGTTTATGACAAAAGAATTTCCCTCGGGATAAATAAAGTTCTTTCTTATCTTATCTTATACTTCATCATTTTCCATGCTTCTACTAAAGAGTCAACATCGCCATCTGGTCATATCAAAATTAAAACACAAAACATGTAACTTTATCATGTCTCAATGTCAATGATCTTGAGATTTATTGGTTGTGCAGTTTTGATGCAAAGTTCTTAAAACAAATAATGAAGTTTAAGTACAAATATTAATAATTTGACCACATTATTAAAGTCGTATTTAATATGGCTGAAAGTCATTCTCCTGAAAATATTAAACCCTAAACTTGGCTTCCCAGATAAGACTTTGCTTAATTAGTAACTATTCAGTTTTTCAGGACAGTGAAACAACAAAAGAACAGGAAGACTACAAATAACAAATATGAGACATGCAGCAACAATCCTATCTGAACTGACATTATAATGTATTTTGAAACTGCTGGAGAAAGAAATAACAGTAATAGGCCTAAATTTGTTATTTTGTTAATATGAAGTCTAAACTTAACAGTCTGCTCTTTGCTGCCATCTCTTGGGATTTCTTTACACACTTGGAAGGATTGCTCGGAAGTCTTGAAAAAAGCTGAGGACACTATCAGACTGCAGAAAAGGAATATGTTTATATGGGAGACAGAGGAACAACAAATAAATCCAACCCTGAAAAGTGATGTCTCTTTTAGCATAACTAGACACTTATGTGATACCTGAACCTCCCAGTACAAATCTAATACATAACACTGAAAATGTAAAGTTTGCAATTATTCACCCATGGAAATAGAAAAAATGCTTGCAGCAAAGAGTGCATATTTTCTCAGTGTAAATGCCTGCAAAGTCTCATACCTGCACTGTAATGAAATGAGATGAATGATGTCCAGCCAGTCACAACTGTGGATCGCATAGAAAATTATAGCAACACAACCTGCAACGGAACCAAATCATACTACACCCTTAGAAAGAAATTTGTGGAAGTTATTCTTGGATGGAAATAAATTGGGTCACACTGATAATTAAGGCATCCAGTCCTGTTCAAAATGAAATGTTTTATTTAAAAAAAATAAATAAATAATGAAGATAACCGGAGGGTGTCTTTAATTCTTTCAGCAACACATTTCAGTATAAAATGGAAGGACAGACAATAGAGTTAAACCAAATGCATGCGTGTCCTAATGTGATAATAATGCTTACAATGGACTTTGACTTAACTTGCTTTTTCGTCATACTTTTGAAATGGATTATTAAGCAAAACTGGAAAATAATTATACTAATGAAAGATATTAAGTTTCTTTTATGTTTTTTGTAAACGTAACAATGGCCCAAGAATTGATTTCTGCTCTGTTCCTGTTTTCTACCTTAGAAGACACATCTCTCTGTCTGTCTCTTTCTGTCTCTCTCTCTCTGTCTCTGTCTGTCTCTATTTCTCTCTGTTTCTCTCTCTCTCTCTGTCTCTGTCTCTCTCTCTCTGTCTCTGTCTGTCTCTATTTCTCTGTTTCTCTCTCTCTCTCTGTCTCTGTCTGTCTCTATTTCTCTCTTTCTTTCTCTCTCTCTGTCTCTGTCTCTCTCTCTGTCTCTGTCTGTGTCTCTATTTCTCTCTGTTTCTCTCTCTCTCTCTCTCTCTCTCTCTCTCTCTCTGTCTCTGTCTGTCTGTCTCTGTCTCTCTCTCTATTTGTCTGTCTGTGTGTCTCTCTCTCTCTCTGTCTCTGTCTTTCTGTCTCTCTCTGTCTCTCTCTCTCTCTCTCTCTCGGAAAGCCTTGGCAGTCAAAACCAAAAGCCAATACATCTCATGAATTTTAATGGAGGCAAATGTGAGCCGGGGCTGTAGATAGTACAGCTCCCCTCCTCCCACCACTACACCACAAGGCCAAACTCTCTCTTTGGACTGACCACTGAAATTTGAATCAGGGAATATTGATTACTTGTTTACACTTTTAAATCAAAGTTCCTCATTCAAACCTTCAGATGTGCCATTAAATTGTCTACTTTCATCAAAGCCGGAGTCAAATAGACAGAAAGAAATTTACAGACCTCAATTACCCAAACTAATAACATCAAATTTCGAGACTATGATGACTTATTTGGCTGGTGTGGAGGAATTGGTCTATGTACTGGGCTGAAGGAACCACTTCCCATGGCAGCGTTGATTTATCTGCACTGTCTTTATTTGCACAAAACACTCAACTCGCTATTCTCTTGTGGGCCATTTCATGAAGAAGGATTTCCAAGTTAGCTGGCTAATGTAAGCCAGAAGCACACACTGGCAAGTAACGATGCCTCTTATCTCCTCTCCTATCTTATTGCATCTGCCCTTCACCATTTCATTTTACTCATGGTGGCCTAGAGTATTATCGCTCGGCTAATCACGTACTGTTTATGCAATGGCTTCTCTAACAGAAGGCAGAATAATTTGCTCATATCTAGCATGTCGTGTGATTGTCTCTTGGGTCATATAGACAAAAGGGCATGTAATTTCATCAGCCTGATTATTTTTGCCCAAAGTCAAAACTGATCAGTCAGTTTGAAGCGCAACATGTCAGTTAACACTCTTTACTATCAACTACAGACTTTGTTGTGCAGCAATAGGCTGGTTGCTGCTCTAGACCTGCAGATTTGTGTTCTAATGAGAGGCATTCTTTGTAGAATGAAGCATAAACTGAAAGGGATAAATGCGATAAGATAACAGGCTATAAGATTGACTACATGGTCCTAAACTGGGACAGAGTGGGCCTCATTTTCAGACCAGGATTTATATGATGCAGACCAACTCTCCCCAAACTCTTAACTGCATTTTCTCTACTACACATATCCGCTCAAGATATTGCTTTCTTCCAAGTTAACCAGAGTTCAAGGCATTCAGGATTTCTAACAGCTTTTTTCTAAAATCTGGGCATTTTTATCTTCTTCATTTCCTGCTCTGTTTTATTTGCTGTAATGAAGAGCTGACACTAGTAATAAACTGTGTTGGGAAAGCTTTTATCTAATATGTGACATACTTATGGCACTTAATATTCTATAAGCTAATGTTATTTAACTAAGCTCTTGTCAACATTTCTCACTGCCCGCTGCTCAGATACATCGGATATTTTAGGGTAAACCTCCTTTCCATCCAGACTCAGTCATCCTACTGAGGTAATTTGATTATTCTAGGCCATGTTAAATTGGGTTAAATTGTTGTAGAAGAACATTTGTCATTTTATAAATCAAGTGTAAGTTTAAATCAACTGAAATCAGCTCAGTGATAATGCAACGATGCCCAAGTGTTGTTCTTACACTTTGGTCTGTATTGTGCACCATGCGACTCCCTGTCGTTTGGACGATAAATGAATAATAAACCTAAATATGCCTTCCAAACTCTGGCTGTAATTACAAAATCCCAAAAAGGAAACAACAAAAAGATAGAATGATGGATTTGGTGTTGCACTGCATCATAATTTTGTTCCTTGCCAAGTGTATTATTGCAGTTTCATTAGGCTAGCTTCACCTCATTTACTAAAAACCTTTCTCTGGGTGTTTCACAGCAGACACACACAATACTGATTCATATTCATCAAAAAACTTGTTGTAAGCAAACACTTTCAGCCATTTGCATCCATTATTCAGCAGCATCCGTCTACATCGAGTTATACTATTGAACATGCCTGGCAGTCACTGTATTAGAATGCTAACTAATGTATAATCACTCAGACCTATCTGGAGTGGCAGCTTGATAATGAATGCAGTGACATGATTCCACTGAGTGTGGAAACATGCTGAATATTTTCTAGCTGAAGATGAACAAAGCGGTTTGTGGCTTCAGTAGAATGCTACATAAACCATCAGCTTAGAACATTTCCTGTGGACCCTTGGAGCTCTCTAGTGTTTAGGCACTAAATTGCAGCCTAATATGCTTTGGTTTTTAGCAGCATAACAACATCAATGAGCAGAGTATACCTCTACTACTGCTACTACTGATGTATATCTTGAACTCTCTTTTTCCTTGGCTGAAAACGAAAGGGAAAAAAGGTCTCTGACATGCATTTTTTGTGCTGAATAATTATGTTGTTGGGTTTTTTTACAGTTCTGTTTGATGGCCAAGGTAAGAGTTACACCATTGCTATGGTCATTATAATTAGCCTATAGATCTGTATCTAGGCCTCCAGAAAGGATTGGATGACACAGGAATTGTCATGTGTTCTTATGGTTGCGTGATGTATTTGCATAATGCATGCTAGATACTATAGTGAGATAGGGTGACCAGGTTTGAGCTTGTGAAAAAGAGGACACCTTGGCGCGCACGCGTGTTTCTGTTGGGGGGGGGGGCTGGGGGGGGTATACAACTGTGTAAACGAAAGCACGGGTCTTTCTTTTGT
>JBBPCZ010000002.1:18055787-18070352 GCA_037974445.1 Brycinus macrolepidotus
TTAACGCGCGATAAATTAATTGTCGGCGTTAAGTAAATCATGCGTTAACGCGATAATAACGTGTTAACTTTCCCAGCACTAGTATTTACACATTCACTGCTCATTACCTGCATTGACCATCACACCTATATGAGCTTTCGGTCATCCCATTCCAACACAATGGTGAATAGTAGGAATAGTATGGATATTAGATTTGTAGTGACTTGGCCAAGGCAAGATCCTGACACACAGTTCCTGCGATGCTGCTTTCAGAGGTAGTTTGGCACTCTGTAGTGAGCGATGTCACTCAGGACAGATGATTTTTATGTGCTTTTATGCGCTTCAGCACTTGGCTGTCCTGGTCTATGTGTTGTGTGGTCTTCTGCTTCATGGCTGAGCTGTTGTTGCTCCTAGACATTTCCGTTTCACAGTAATAGCACCTACATGTTTTGTCCTCATGTTCATTTTTAATTTACAGTTTATTTTTAAATTTTCATATAGAAAAGTTCGATCCTGTGATTTATTCCAATGGAAACCTTATAGGAACATTATTATTCTATTTCTGCTTTTTAAATATATGATGATGAAGAGGGGTAGAGAGAGGTTTTATTAAGTAAAAAATGTAAAATTAGACAAAAGGCCCAGTGAGCTTTTATTATTGCTGTATTTTCGCTGGCTAACTAGAATGGCAGGACAGAAGTTACCATTTGCACTTATCAAACATATTTTGTTTTAAAATATGTTTTTGGCACTGTGCCTTGAATAATGACAATTTCTGAAAATCACAATGCAAAGACTATAAATGTTTTGATAACAAATTGATGCACAATTCATCAGGGGGCTTCTTTCTGCTGGTAGGGGGGTTTCTGGCTCTGATAGTGGGTTCAAGATGCCTCTTAATATTTTTATGGATGAAGAGATTTAACAAAATTGGCTGCTGTTCCAGTCCATTTCCCCCATACAAATATGAGTTAATTTTACAGTGAACTGACATTTTTCTTAAAGAGGGCTTCCATTCCCATTTTCCCATAATCCTAAAACAGCAAAGGCTGTTGCTGGGCTTTGCAGCTCTTATGCATATTTTGTGTGCTTCCACATGCTTTTGTAAGTCTAGACAGCCATCTACTGTTTACGCCTGGAACTGAGTCATGTGAGGCGAGAGAGGATTTCTGAATATTTAGCCACATGGGGGCACACACAGCTTGAGTTTCTTCAAAAGCGTTTACCTTCAGAGGAGTGTGGCTGTGGGGGCATGGACACATGCAATGTGTATTAAGTACATGTGGACACTGCGGCTTTCCTTTCTGTGCACCATTCTTACACAAAAAAGTCTTTGTGTTGTCTATTTAACTGTAGTAATAAAAGTACTGTAATTGTAATAATTTGATTTCCATTGCAGTATCAAAATGACAGTTCAAATAGCATTAGCAGCATGAACGGTTCATACTGTGGCATGAGAGTGACAGTGGACCTATATAGCAGGGCTGGAAAATACAAAAGTATTAATGATAACGAATACTCATTACATTTCAAATAGAAACACATATTTTACATTATCACTAATTCTTGCAAAGTGCTCAGATCAAAGACTAATTCACTTTTCTCTGGACCATTTAAACATCTAACCAAATCTATATCCCTGTAAAATGAAATTATCCACAACTATGCTTATTTGTGTTTGTGCAAGGACTACCAATTAGTCACCACACCATAGAACTAAATAGAAAACTTTTATTTTCAACTACTGAAAACTTTAATGTTTACTGTTATATACTCAAGCATATAAGTACATTTTTCTTTGACTGTATTTTTTTATTTATTTTAAGTGTAAGTATTTTGACACAATTCACACACTTTACACTTAACTAGAGTTTCTCTGTATTTTTACGCCTCTGATGCATATGTAAATGCAAATTAGAAATGTAGCACCAAAGACAATGATGCTGCACCAGCACTCAGATGTGTAAAAAAAACACCTGATCAGCACCGTCAGTTTACACCTTCATTTCACACACACACACACATACACACACACACACACACACACACACACACACACACACACACACACACACCCTGATCTAAAAAGACAAGAGTAATTCAGAAAGACACACAAAGACACAGCAGTCCTGTTGCATTTTGGTTATTGCATATTGCAAGTTTAACAGAAGGGTGTGGACACAGCTGTTGGCTCCCTTGTCCATAATATTACAAATAGATATAAAATTGAACCAAAACTAAATTTTTATTCAGTCATAATTAAAACATACACTCTGCTTAGAGTTCAATTCCCATTACCTGCCCAAAAATCTCTACTTAATGCCAACCTTAGCTGATGGGCTTTGGGTAATAAAACACATTTATAACACAGAAAGTAACTCAACAACGCCTACAACTGGGCCTTGGGGAAATAAAGTGTACACGTAAGACCATTAGCCATTATGCCGGCCATCTCACACTGCGGCACTGTAGGAGAAAAACTGCAGAAAAATGCAGCTGCCTTAAACATTAGGGACCAGTGGGCATGAGTGCTGAAGATAAGAAAAGCCCAGACTCAACCGTGGTGACAATAACAACACCGACCAGAGTGTGCAAAACTGCAGGGTATTGACAATCTGAAGAAATAAGTTTAATACAAAGACTCTGAACATTTGTATTAAAATCCCTTATATACTGTAGGATGGAGCATTTTAACACAATAGGTTTGAATATATGACTTCCAGCAGATTTGATAGCTTCTCAGCACTGAATATATATAAAAGAAATTTACAGGCAAATACTCCTGTAAAGGAAGTGCAGTCTTTAGAAAAGTATAGAAAAGGTATTTATTCCAAATACACACAGAAGAAGCCACAGGGCAAATGCTGAAGTCTGCTGGAATATAAATGCAGCACAGATGCACCTTTTAGATTCAAACTCCTCCGATTTATTTTCACACTTCAGTGTCATTTTGCTGAAGTTTTAATAGCAGTTTTAAAATCAGGACTGAAGCACTCAAAGGTTGATGCTACTCCTAACAGCCGTGACCGTGACCTATTGACCTTCACCTGAAAAGTCCATTCCTGCTTCAGCACATCCTTAGAGATTTACACTCATTAACATTAACATTTACAGCATTTAGCAGATGCTGAAAGAAAAGAGGTTTGTACTATTAAACCCAGACTTAAATTAAGAGCTGCTGGTAAACTTTCTAGCAAATTACAGCTGAAGGTAATACTCCAGGAGGGCACTGTCACATTACACAATGAAGTCGCACAAGGCAGTTTTTGTTGTGTTAGCTGTGAAGTTTTCATTAATTAAGTTGGGTTAGAGCATGAACATGTATGACGTTTATTATGATAATTGCTCATTGAAGAGGTGAGCTTTTATCCCAAGCTCTCATTGAAGATGTGGGTCTTCAGACGCCTGTTTGAAGACTGCGAGGGGCTTGGCAGTTCTCCCCCTCACACACTGCAGCTCCTCACTTTTACCCAGCTCTCATCGTCGCCTGCCTCTGTTTACTCGCCATGGCAACAGTCACTCGACTACAGCCAACCAGAGGCCTCTTCCTTGCATAATTACAACTGTTTGGGGGGCTGACTTTGTGAGTGTTTGTGATGGCAGTGTACAAATACTTCATCAGTCACAGCATCCGCACAAGCTCTTAGAGGACTAGGCTGCTCCGCCTTTAAAAAAAAAGAGAGGCACGCCACCTGCACAGTGTCTCAGCTAACAGCAGAACCCAGCATGACTTCCTGCTGCAAGCTGACTAAGTGAATCTCTCTCACACACTCACACACACATAAGAGTGAGAGCATTTCTGTAGAAGAGGCCACACTCCAATTGATGTGGTGTGAATTTTCCTTTGTTCACTTGTTCCTTTTCAGTTCTGACCTCCAGAGATAAACACTGATATGCACACTAATGCTGTGTGGCTTATTTATACTGTAATCTGAACTCTAGGGCTGAGACCCCAGTGTACACTCACGTATGGATTTGTTTAAAGTTGGACCTTTACTGTATTGCAGTTTGAATTAGGCCCTAACCTAAACTCTAATGAGGCTTTGTTTATTTCTTTGTTTTGTAGTTGTAGCTCTTCTTATTACTGTTGTTTTTGTTTTCTGTATTTCTGTATCAGGAATAGGCCGTAAGTGTATAAATAAGCTTTGAGCTTACTGAAGATGGAAATAACCATTTATACTAAATGCCTGTTATGAAATTGCTATGGGCAACAACACCCACACACCACATTGGCACTGTTAATTTGCTGTGAAAAGAAAAGAAGAACTCAATCAGATAAGAGGAAAGAAGCATAGCACTGCACACAACAAACATGGCACTGATCCAATTGCAAGGCTAGCTGACCATAAGAACCAGGTGCGTACTTCCCAGAATCAACACCACTGCACACCTGAAAGTCACCTTCTTTGGGCTTCAAAATATTGGCAAAATAATATTTCATTTTCTCATGTCACCTTTTTCACCTTTCCCTCATATTCACCATGGCCATTTCTTTCTGTGGGATGATGTTTTGTCATTTTTTTTTTTTTTTTGCATTAGGATGCAGTACCACTCAACAAAATGATAATGGAACTGTTGCCTGCAAAAGCCTGGGCACTGGGCCTTAACCTTGGCTGAGATATCACAGGTTCTTTCTGTGAGTCACAGTGCAGGGGTTAGAAATCAGCATGCATTCAGCAGTTCGGGCTACCAAAGAACTAAGGTAGGCAAAAGGACGTACCTCAGAGGAATTGCCAAAATGGAAATCACTGGTAGACCACAGAAAGACCATATTACAGTTTGAGCACAAAAAAGTAGGGTGTTCAGGGATGAAGCCATATGAGTGGATGAAAGGAAAATGAATAAAAAGAAACTGCTCCTCCAAACCATATCTCTTCATCCATAAAACATCCCCAAAAGTAGAGTCATGGCTTAGACATGTATGTAATGAAGTCAAGGTTCACTTGACTTCATTACTGATGTGACTGCCGACAGCAGCAGCAGAGTAAATTCTGAACTGAACAGGAAAATCTGCTCAGATTCAACCAAACGCCTGAAAACTGACAAGAGGGTGCTTCTCTGTGCAGCAGGACAATGACGTGAAAAATTCTGCTAAGCTCAAAAATGCTTGACTGACCAAGTCTGAAAACCAGTGATCTTGCATTTCACTTTACTGAAGACAGCATTGAGAGTGAAATGCAAAAAGAGGTGCACTTGCAGAGAATCACCAAGGCAGGTACTCACTGTAGCAAAAATGACAGTTTTATCTTACTTTTATTCCTCTCAAATCGGGATCTATGTATAAATGGACTATGATTCCTGTGTGGTTTTCACCCAGACAAATATCCTCAAAAACATACACTGTTTTTTTTTTTTTTATCCATTAGTATCTACCCCTGACCCACCTGACTGCCCACCCTTTCCCAATTCAGATTGTTTTGATAGAAAGTGCACCATTCTGGAACTCAGGGGGTTAGAATTGTGTACACTAGTAGTGATATGAACCCAGCATCTAAAGTATTTAAAATATTTAAAGCCAAAAACATTTTTGTATCATCTCCATCCTCTGGTTACTCCCACGAAAGACATGAAGGGCACCTTAAAATAAACAATTATCCAAAGAAAACTGATTTTTATACATTTATCACCATTTCAGCATCACCAGTATTACATTTGAAAATTCTTGTGTAGCATCACTGATTGGTGAAAAAAACAAAAAAAACATCACGTCTCCTGGTTCCAGTCACTCACATTATAAGTTCACCTATGTTGATACGTACCTTCAAAACACTCCACATCACTGTGCTTATTCCTCAACCAGGGTCTTATGCTAACATTGTGGAAAAAACTGGTGCAATTCCCCTTTAAAGCTGGCACGCTGCACTTTAGATTCACTTTTTCATTTTTTGTATTTCTAACACAGAGTACATAGCTAAAACAGCAAACATTTTGTCACTGTCCAAAAACCTCCAGTTTGTTCACCATGTGTAAAATGTGCAGAACTCAGAGAGGAAAGTAAATCAAGACGGAGAGAGAGAGGAGGAAGAGAGGGTGGCTGCCACAATTAATCATACAGTATATTAAGCACAATCACGATTTTGTCTTCTATAATTATCTAACCATGAAAGGCAGCAATTAATGCAATCCTTTTTGCAACCACTGCATCAAAGCCAAGTGTTCATACCAATAAACTGGGCTGCTGGGTGCCATAATGAAATGTCTGTTGTGGAGTGCATTGTGAGAGCAGTAAATAGTCCAAGTCTTGGTTAGAATTAAGCAGGTAGGTAAAGAGCAGTTTATAAGCCTGCTTTCTCTCGCCGGGAGCTCGGCTAGCTTTAATAAAGCTCTGAATGATCTATGGCTCTAATTTACTAAAGCCATTAACACGTATAAATGTCTTAACTCTTGATAAAACAGCCGGGCGCTCGGCAAGAAGTCTGTCATGATCAAGTGCCTGAACACTTTACTGAAAGTGCATGTGCAAAACCTTTTATCACGCTGCTTGGTAATTCCACTGCTGTTTGTGCAAGACTCTGAGCTCCACTGAATAGATGTCTCTAATATCTGCCGCTCTGTGTGTGTGTGCGTGTGTGTCATTCTTCCTCTGCTTCTTTTAATCTCTCTGCAACAATCTTTAATCAGGTCTCATTTTCTTTTATAGATTGTATCCCTTTAATCTGTCCTTTAATTCCTCCCTCCCTCTCTCACTCACTCACTTCCTTGGATTTTTATCTGCTGGTGCTCCGACACACTCTCCTGACGATTGCCAAAACACTTCCTCTACCTCCACTCCTTTTAATCCGACCAGATGATAATATCTTTACTCTTCTCTCAAGAGATTTCTGTGTGGGTCAAAGAAACATAAGGATTTTCTACAGCATGGGTCATTGACTCTAGTCCTGGGGGCTCAGGGTCATCAGCTCTGGTTCAGGATAGTTTAGTGAATTCTCTTTTTGACACACCTGCTTATCCTGGCAATTAACAGATGAGTCAGGTTAATCATGTTAGAACTGGGAAAACACCCAATTGTGGTGGGCACTGGCCCCCCCATGGTCAGTTAAGCAGTTTGATTTATGCCTTTGGCCCGACCACATGGTAAATCAAATTTGTTTCTTAAATATTTTTTTAGACTTGATTGTTCAGATTTTAGGTTACCAGTGATCACATCCAGTTTGTTTGTTGAGATGGTAGTTGCGGTTGTGAGTGAGTAAAGGGGGTGGTAAAAATTAGCAAACTGGTCACCGTTATGAGATTAGATGCTGATGTATCATTATCTGAAGATTATAACTTGCTGAATAATCATGGCATTTTTTGTGACAGTATTATGCTTTTTATGAACTACTTGTAGAGTATAATGAAATGGTCAGCCAATAACATTAGCTAAAAAACTAAAAGGCGCCACCAGTAACGTTCAGGGATAGGCTTTAAGTTCAAATATTTACTGAAGAAGCCATTGTAGTTATTATTGTTTGTGTGAGGTAGCTCTCACTTTCTTTTTGCACATTCGGATGTTAACAGTCACCGTCCCATAATGACGAAATAAAACACAAGAAATTTGACTGATTTGACTACACTAAAGTGTATGTTCAGAAATCCAATTTGAATCTGATCTGAAACAACCAACAAATGTGTCTGGACTCGGATTGGGAAAGGTCAAATTTCATTAGACTTTATGCCATTCAGACTGCAGAAAATCTGTCCTGCTCCAATCAGATATGCTAAAAAAAAAATTGGGATTTGTGCTGCCTGTCTGAACATGGCCTAAGGAATACACACTGTTAACCAAACTAACCTCTTCATCTTATGGGTGAGAAAAATGCTTTGAAGGCTTTTTCATTTTTCTCACAGCCACAAAGTTCCCACTAAATTGCTCAGTTTCATATTTGCAGACACGGCCCAGTTCCTTTCAATTCCTCACAAGATAGTCTTGGATGAGAAACACAAAACCGCCAGTCTGCACATAAAGTAAAAGGAGCGAGAGGCTACTTTTGACCTGGTTCCAGCCAAATAGAAAAGCTTTATTCACAAAAGGAGAAACTTGAACTTTGCTCTCTGTTCCAGAAAACATACAGTAGGAGGAAAAGGAACAGAAAAGCAGCTCTCCCTTCTTATTACTTTTATCCTTTTCTTTTTTTAAACTCTCAGCACAGTCCCCCCCACCCTATGATCCTTCAAACTGACAGACAGTCCTAAATAGAGTGCTTAATTCACCACAGCTGAAACTAATCTCTGATTTATGAGGATTTTCTGCCTATTCCACAGCCAAGGAGTGTTTCACTCAAAGGCGCTCCATCTCTCTAACATGCCGCACAGCCCCTTTATAACATCAAAACTCTCAAGGTCCGAGCTAGCCTGGTCATAGACTAAAAAAGGCTTTTCGGTGAAATATTAAGTCTAATTAATTAAGTCCAGGATTAGGGTTGAATCACCACCTGGAGGACTGGCAACCGTGTTTTAGTTCACCCCAGCAAGCTAAAGACGCCTACTGCAATTTCCGATTAAACCAATTGGACCTGTGGGTTTTGACTGAAGGTTACTCCTGTCGTGAAGGTGACTCAGTATCTAGGCATTCAAGATGATATGGCGAATTAAGAGCAAGATAAACCTAATGCATGTACCTGAATCCTATGTGAACGCTTCAGTGTTTAACTGAGCAAAGCATGATAAACATCTTCTGAAATCTACTACATAGTTAGAAGACTCCCCACCTGGAAAGGAGGGGGATGGAAATAGAGCCCATGAGGGTTTTTGAAAAGCAGGAATTGAATATTAACCTATACCTAACCTACACAGGTTAAGTAATAATTAAATTAATCAGATTCATTCTACTTATTAAATAGTATTGAGTATATATATTTGCACATTAAACATTTCTGTTTTTATAAAGGGAAAATTCAATGTAAAAATATTTTCCTGTTTAAATTTGATGTAAGTATTTGTTTGTTGATTCATGTATTTTGCTTATGTAGAAAGATATGGCACAAAACCCGCTCTAAGGACATTAAATAAGACAGAAGAATTACTTACATACATACAACATACTGATTATGCAGTGATGCAATATTCACCAAAAGTGGTGCTCATTTTTCTATTTTATGGAGACCTGATGAAAAGGATGCATGTAATCTGTTTAACTCAGAACTATGCTACTGCTCTCATTTGAGTGTCAGGATGTCAGGGATAATGGTTGTTCTCTACTTCCGCTTCAACTTCAGCCTCCTCCTCTTACCCATTAAGAACATGGCCGTGAAACCAGTTACAGCCAGAATTCCAGCAAACAAGCTAGTAAGTAAATGACAGTTTAATGCTAAATGTTTTTGATGAAGCTGTTCACACACTCATTCATAATTCACACAACAGCTCAAGGATGTGTTGCTGTTGTGCTTCCAGTGGTAGAAGATCTTGTTAAATGTGAATGTACTGAATGAATGGGTGGGTGGGTGCTTTGAGAATGTCATTTGTGCACCATATATTACTTTAGAAGCCCATATTTCACCATAAAGAGCATCATTTTATAACATCTGAAAAGAATGTTATTTTATGTGTGAAAAATGTTCAAATTCTCTTGCATTTTGTTGCCTTGATTTTATACATCATTGCTAGCCTTATTCTTTGCTGATGCTTTAAATGTGAAGTAGCATGGAGCAATTGGTCTATTTGAAGGAGATATAATATTAAACATGCACAGCTTTGTGTTTCTTTTGGTTACTGACTGTTCATTCTTTCTTCTACAGACCCATTAAGGAATTTCAAGACCGCAAACTAACTCTAAGGATCAAAAGGCAAGTCTACCACTTTCTTGCACTAAAATCATTAAGTTTAGCTTCAAGTCAGCCAAAGACACCCATGGCAGACTCCCTGTACTGCTGAGGGAACATTAAAGACTTTTTCCAGAAGGCAGTAGCAAACTGTGGAGTGTTGTGAAGAGAAAGCAGGACAGAAACCAAGAAATGGAAAAAAAAAAAAAGATAAATGTGTGCTGTGTGTGGGGAGGGTGTCGGGGAGGAATATGTGAAAGTACTTGATGAAGAACTTGTTATGCTCATAAGCTGCCGAGTGGAACTGAAGTTGCTGCTGAGTGAGTAAAAAAGGCTCCCTGAAAACCAGGCTTGTATTTCATATATCTGTATGGGCTCACTGGTCCTTTCGAAATAAATGACATCTTAGCATCTTCTGTATAATCTATGTTCATTGATATTAGATTTCTGGCTGAGCCTTTACAATCTTCAGAAATGTGTAAACAACGCCAGCCTAGCCGGATCAGCTTGCATAGTGTGATATTACAGTCCACTGAATCCTCTCTGCAGCTGAGAGCCCAGCGAATCCCTCTCACACCTATTGGCTCTAGGTGATAAAAATATGTACATTCATGTCAGTGCTGCTCCACTTGTGATTAACTGGAGCTTCAATTTGCCCAAATACAAATAAGGGTTTTCTCATTCAAGCAACATTCTTTTTTTAATCTTAATTCTCAGGCCTGTACTGTTAGTGGCTCCTTGACTCATAAATACATTTCATGTCTTTAGAGCTTTAGTAAAAGTGAAAAAAAAAAGAGCTATGAACATGCATGTGCGTGTAATGAATACGCAGCACGTGCCTATGGTACAGGATGCATGCGTGCATGTCAGGGTGGATCCTATGTAACCCGATTTTCCATTATAAACACTTGATCCCCAACCCATCACTCACTGCCTGTACATGAATTGCACACGTAGAACACATTCTAATAGTCTGGCAAATGATGGTGTTTGATGGTGTGTGTGAGAGAGAGCCTTTGTGAGAGTGAGTGAGTGATTGAGCTAGGGAGTAATAAAAAAGAAAAATGCATTGTGGCAGGCTGATGATGGATCCCTTGCTCACTGTAATTGGACTGAACGCTTCATTGATTGACCTTCTGTGATAGCTGGTCATGGTGGATCCTATGTTACCTGATTTTCCATTATAAACACTTGATCCCCAACTATCACTCACTGCCTATTGGTAACATGAATTGCACACGCAGGACACATTCTAATTGTCTGGCAAATGATAGTGTAAGTGCCTGGATGTGAGTAAGTGAATAAGTGAGTGATTGAGTGAGTGAGTGAGTGAGTGAGTGAGTAATAAAAAAAAGCAAAAAAATTCATTGTGGCAGGCTGATGATGGATTCCTTGCTCACTATAATTGGACTGAACACTTCATTGATTGACCTTCTGTCATAGCTGACCTTTACTTCCACCCAACCACTGCACCCAGATCAGCGGGCAGAAGGCCTAACAGGCCTAATAAAGCTGACAGTGTTGTACGACTGCAGCAATCAGAAGAAGTGCTTATCAGATCAAGAGGCCACTCTGAGCTGCGAACAACAGGCTGACTGGACCTCTACTGACCAACCAGTTAACCATCTCACCTCTCCGTTTAGTGGACTCTGAGGGCTGGTTACACAGGCTAGATGAAACTGCTATGCCTGAAGCAAGAGTGGGAAATATGGCCTATAAAAAAATCACAGGATTTGAAGACATTTATATGAGACATGGTACATATATTTTCTTTCACGAGGTTTCATATGTTGAAACAGACACAATGGTCCAACAGTGACTTCAAGAACTCCTACCTCCAATTAAGAAGGGACAATTATACTCTCTTAGACTTAAGGCATGACCAGTTTTCAAACCTACTGCCTCTTGACAATTGAGCAAAACTTTAATCAGTTATGTAAACGTTTTCTTTTAATGAAATAATTTAGTGGCTTAGAGATACAGAGGTACCTGTGATACCCATGAAAGGATCAAAAAAGTGCATCGTAATTAGGATATTGTTGTATTGTGCACGCTTAGATAATGAATCACCATCAAATGTTATTTTAAGTCTAGGCTTAAGCCTAATTTGGGTATGAGAAACAACCTATATAGACCCAGTATGGTTGCACTGGTTGTTTTAATGACCCCGAGAATCAAGAATGGAAAGTCTACACTATTTAAAAAAATTGTTTTTTTTAAAGACTGGACTGAATGGTCTGGTGTGCATCCACTGATATTTCTCCCTCGACTGCACACACTTAAATCAATATTGCCTCTGTTCACCATTCAGAAAACCATTTTTTTGTGCAAGTTCTGCTTGCCAGCTTTATAGACTTACCAGCAGCAAAAGATGCCCAACTGCAACAGCAGAGGCTATTAGAAAGCAGCGGAGTATCATACACTGCAGTGGTCATATCATATCATTGGCTCATCTTGAATATGAAGCAGATGAAGAAGATGCCAGCAGCATGCATAGCACCACTTCTGCCTATAGACCACCCTGTTTTACATAAACCAGCCCTCTAACAGGCACTGCGTGGAGAACAGGGTCGCTTGCACTTGAGTGGGCGCAGAAAGACTGACAGGTTCATTTTCAGCTGTTGAGGCAAGGGTGGCAGCAAGTGGCAAACTCGCGGTGTGTGTGTGAGAGAGAGAGAGAGAGGGGGAGAGAGAAAGAAAGAGAGGGGGGAGAGATGAGAACGAAAGAAACAGAGAGAGAGAAATAAACAGAGAGAAACAGAGAAAGAGAGAGAAACAGAGAGAGAAGAGAGAGAAAGAATAGAAAGAGAGAGAAACAGAGAGAGAAAGAGAAAAAAGAAACACAGAGAGAGAAACAGACAGAAAGACAAAGAAAAAAGGAAGACAGAGAAAAACACGCACACAGAGAGCAAGAAAGACAGAGAGAGAGAGAAAAACACGCACAGAGAGAGAGAGAAAAAAATAGAAAGAGAGAGAGAGAGAGAACGAGAGATGGGTTTTTCACCGCGTCTCTCCCCAACAGGCTAATGCAGTGCAACGGGACGGTGCGCGTGCACGCTCGGAGGCAGGCAGGCGCGCTCCCGACACCGCTGCATTCGACGTGCTCGGAATTATAAGGCGTCCTGATGCACCGAGCACTGAGGATCCTGCTTAACGCTGCACTAGTTGTTCGACATGCACGCGCGCGTGTCAGGTATTACCTCCGTCCCCACACTGCCTCTGCTGTAGCCTCTGAATGGAAAGAGAGAAACCCCATATATACCAACAGTGCCCAAACGCACAGGCTGTTATAACGAGTCTGCGTTGAGACTATATGTACCATCCAGTGCATGTGAATAAAGCTCGCACGGTCGAGCCTGTTGGAGCGCGCGCCGAGCCTCCTCTGCGCTAAACTATTCTTCATCAGCAGCAGCAGCAACTTGGCCAGAGTCAAACTTCATCCACCCAAACCTGAACGCGCCACCTGATCGTCCATGCAGGACTGCAAAGAGAAAACGGGCAACAAAAAAAGAATGCAATCAATTAGTCTTACCTTTATGGTTTTAGAGGACTGACACTTGACTTGAGAGACGGTAGCCGTTTGGTTCATCTTTGAATGGAAATGCTCTCCAAAAGCGCGAGCTCAAGCGTCCGTAATCCACTCCAGAAGCAGAGCAGGGGGGTGAAAAAGCAGAGGAAAAGCATCCACGAGCTTCCTCCTCGAGCGTGGCGTGGAGCTGGGGAGTGGGTCGGATGCGGAATGTGTCCAGATCACTTCAGCAGCGCCGCCCGAGCCTCCGCTCTGCTTGCCCCCCGGTCCCCCTCTCTGCACCACAATCAACAGGGCGCACGGGCTGGAGAGGGGCTGAGACACGAGGCGTCATTAGAGACACGATGAAAACTGCACATTTCTGAGGATCGTTTATACCTTATCACCACCAGAGTGCACATAAAGTACCACAGCCAATATACAGTAGAGAGTACAGACATGTGCATGTTATGCCCTTATGCATAATATTAAAGTGTTCTTTAGTGTGATATCATGAAGAACCACACTTAGTTCTCCAAAGAAGCTTAAACTGTATGGCCCTCAAAAAAAAAAAATTCCACAATATTTTCAGCCTAATCTCTGTCTGCTACATCTAAATAACAAAACAACAGAGGAAACCTACTGAAACATGTGTTGAAATTTAAAACTGAAAAAATATTACAGGAAAAAGAGTATACAGAAGTGCTTTGTTGTTGCAAATTATACCCATGAGCTAGTGCTGATAGTCTCAAGGTACCCTTGAACTGAAACCCCGACAGAAACAAAAGGCAGCACGAATACATAGAAGTTAGAAATGTAGCAATACGCTGGCTCACATATTTTCAGATTTCATAGGGCATTCATTTCTGAAATGTTAAATACCGTAATGGATTACTTTACTCATTCCTCTCTGGATTACCACTGAGTACTTTACTTCTACTTCACTCTGTAATCATCTGTATAAACTAGAAAGAGCAATTCAATTCAGTATGTTATTTAGGAAGAAATGAGCAGTTGCAGTAAACATCATTTCAGAGGTGTGTCACTGTACCTGCCTCTGCTCTGGACAAGACTGATTTAAAATAAACGACTGATGCTATTTGAAAACTGTTGAAATAGTTAAAAAAAAACAACAGCTACATCAAAATAAGCTCTTTATGGAAACAGAGCTGTTTCTGAATGATGGTAGGGTCTGGGATCTCTCTTCTATTGCAAAGGCCTTGTTGAGTTTACAGCAGGGAAAATTTTTCCTTCTGCATTTGCACTGCACTGTCATATTCACATAGTCAGCTGTTGCAGACAGCACACAATTTACTTACAAAGACAGCCACAAGTAATATA
>JBBPCZ010000002.1:18070452-18081476 GCA_037974445.1 Brycinus macrolepidotus
GTGTGTGTGTGTGTGTGTGTGTGTGTGTGTGTGGGAGAGAGAGAGAGAGAGAGAGAGAGAGAGAGAGAGAGAGAGAGGTGTATTCACAGAAGAAGCCTCTCATCTATCACTCTTGTACTGCCAGGACTGCATTATTCATAGGTACGGTTCACACATGCACCCAAATACACCACAATTACACACACACACCTTGTTTTTTTTTCGCATGTGAGTGTGGTCTACTTATTCATGTTCACATGTATACATATGTTCGTTTATAGTAATATATATATATATAAATAAAGGAGGGTCACACGTACACACACACAAACACACACACACACACACACACACACAAACACACAAACACACCACAAAACAGTGCAGTTGCTTTATTAGTGATTCAGGACTGTACTGCTGATAGCACTGCAGCTCACAGACAGTCTGATAAATGAGCACAATCAGTACTTTGGAGCCTGCAAATATAGAGAGGCATGCATACGCATGTATATATATGCATATGTGCACGTGCACACACACACTGATGCACACACACACACAGACAGATGGAGAGAGAGCCAGAGATTGAGAAAGACAGACTTAAAGTCTCACTATCACCTTTAAATGCTGGCAGCAATGTTAATGGCATTATTACAACGGCAGCAGCTGTTTTCAGTCGTGGCTCCTCTAGTGGTTTGCTACTGCTTTGCCCCTGACAGCCTGCTTGTCCCTTTCGCTTGAAAACAACAGGCCACCTAACCTCATACCACTCCTCCAGCTTAAAACTGACAGCACACTTATCTGGCATAAAGTAATGTTGACATGTTTTCACCAGCTGCCTTACAATTGTATTATAGGTGTTCACTCTAATGAATGCACTTCTCTTTTTACAGTAGTCACCCCTCTCCTGCCACTATCTCTCTCTCTCTCTCTCTCTCTCTCTCTCTCTCTCTCTCTCTCTCTCTCTCTCTCTTTCTCTCTCTCTCTCTCTCTCCTCTTCTTTTCTTTTTATCCGCTCCAGTGCTTCTGGTAGTACAGGCACACTGTGCGTATGAATAAGAATATGAAATAATGATCGTGTTGGATCGATAACATATCCAAATACACTTCTGCTTTTCATCAGGGACACCACACACACATGCATGCACATTCCCACAGGACACCCACGCAAAACGTTCACGCACAGCGTTAGCAAGTACAATAATAAGGAAGCTAATATGCTAGTCTTCCATTAGTGCAATTCCAGTGCACCTAAAGACTCCAATGCAATGAGCCTGGAGCAGAATAGAGTCACACACGCGCACGCACACACACACACACACACACACACAGACGCATCCACCTACACTCTCCCACGCGTCGTTTCATTCTATGGCTGCCTCTGTGAAAGCTGTGGCTATGTTCACAGAAAAAAAGGAAGAAAAAATGATTCAGCCAGCCAGCAACTCTGCTTGTGTTCCTCTTTGATATCAAGAACAGCTCTTCATCTCCCTGAGGGCACAAGCAGTAAAAGCTGGCTTTATAGAGAAGAGATGCATCCTTCAGCTCTGATTAAGGTTCGAATCTCAGTGATGCCATGCACCAAATGGTTGGGACTTTGCACTCTCTTTGGAATGGATTCTTCTCGCACTCATCACTGTGCAGTGTAAAAGCCAGCTTGCGCATCAAAGGCCTTTCACCCTTTCAGGCTTATAGTACTGTTGCACAAGAGCTGATAATGACTAAGTTGGGAGAAAGGGAGGCAAAATAAATTAAACATCAGTGAATTGTTTAAAACACCATATTCTGAGTAGATTGGAGTTCTGAGTCTTCGTATATAAATATGAGGGGAAACATGCAAAACAGTCATTGATGCTCTTATTTAATCTCACTTATATTATATTACTACAGTTCACTGTATTTAGGTGTTAGTAAGTCCTTTTTAGCTCGACTACAATTAGTATGGAATGCAGCTGCTGGACTGTTCACTGGCACTAAGAAAAGGGACCCACACACTTCAGTCAAAGGCTGATCCCTGTCTACTTCAGGATCCAGTTCGGTGGGAAAGTCTCTTTCTATATGGCTGACTTGATCCACCCTCACTCTTGTTCTAGATCTTTGAGGTCTTCAGACCAGCCGCTGATGGCTGTTTTGCATTCTCAGCTGAAGCTTTAAGGTGATCGTGCCTTTACATGAGGCTGTGGAACAACCACTGAGCATTACATCTGTTCCCATGGTTACAGTTTTTAATTCAAGATTGAAATATACTTATATATAGTAGCATTTTAAATATGCATTTGGATATATATGTATACATTAATATATAGTATATTTTCTTTCCAGGTCTGTGGGTTGTATGCTGTCCTAATATATGTAGTTTCTATACCTAGGCTGTTTGATTATTTTTTTTCAGCACCTTTTATAGGTGCACTTTGTTGGTATACAGTTACAGACTGTAGCCCATCTGTTGCTAAACACGTTGCAAGTTTTTGCCATTACTCTGCTCTGTGGTGGACATACTGTTAAACATAAACAGAAAAGCATTTCTATACTGTTCAGTGATAGCTGGTCATTATATTGGATGGGGGGGCCTAAAAAAATGACATCAATGGCTCACACACTGTGGCACCACATCTAAAAGCCCCTTCAAATCGGTACAAAGGGACTATAAACCAGCAGTATACACAGAAAAACTTAAATATCCTACTGGTCAGAGGCTAATCAACCTTAAAGTGGGGAGGATTTTGGATTCAGGATTCTTTCTTGTCATGTGCAAGTAGAATGAAATGCTTACTCAGATGTGCCCCTGTAGACAGTAAACACAAAAAAGGCATTCAATTACAGTACATAAAATGTAGATAAAGATATGTAGATTTCTTTACAAATAGAGTCTATTTGCAGTTGGATAGAAACTGTTTTTGAACCTGGAAGTGCACGTCTTGATTGACCTCAGACACTTCTCAGGGGGAAGAGAAGTGGCAGTGCAGGGTGGCACGAGTCCAGCCTGATACTGTTTGCTTTCCTGAGACAGCATGTCCTGTGGATATTGTGGATCACAGGGAGCTGTATGCCTGTGATCCGCTGTGCCATTTTCACCACACACTTCAGAACCCTGCGATCCTGAGCTGACCAGCTGCTGTACCAATATATGATACATCCTGTGAGGACAAACTCCACAGGACACCTGTAGAAGTTGTGCAGGGTTTTAGGTGACATCCAGGCCTTCCTCAGACTCCTGAGAAAGTAGAGGCATTGTTGTGGGTCTTCTTCACCCCAGCTGCAGTGTGACATTTAAGGTCATCAGTGAGAGTGACCCCAAGGAACCTAAACTGCATAGAACAGCTTCTTGATGGTCCAGGGCTTCTTGTTGGGAAATACGTGGATAAATGTTGCAGGCACACAGTCAGCTATGCATTTCTTGAAGAAGCCCATGACCACTACTGCGTACTCCTCCAAGTCGTCAGACTTTTTGAACATGTCCCAGTCCACAGATTAAAAGCAGTCCCAAAGTTTCTCTTCCACTTGTGGGGCCCAATGCTACACCTCTCCCAGGCCCAACTCTGCGCATGTAGACAAGAAGTAGCAGCCCGGAGCAGTGATCTGATTGTCCAGGGTTCGGCCGTGGGAGCATAGCAGTGACCCAGAGTGTTGACAGCCCCGGTGGCACAGGAGATGGTGGTTTTTGGGATAAGCAGACCTGATGTTTGCTTTATTGAAGTCTCCAGTGATGATGAACAGTCACTCAGGAGGTGTGGATTTTTGCAGCGTCACAGAGATCTTCCAGTTTGTTTTTCAGAGACTGAACAATGGCCAGAAAAATGCTGGGCAAAGGAAGTCACAGTCCACAACATTTTGTCCTTACTTGAACTCCGGCATGCTAGCCACGTTTCCTCCTCCATGCCCTTCAGGTGTGATCAGGTGAGTCACCTTCTTGGCCTCGGGATATTGTGGTGAGCAGCTCTGGGCCAGTAACTTTAAAAGCTGCGGGTTGGACCATTGACGTTCCAATGTTTAACAGTGTTCTAAGGTTGTGGAGAACACTGTGAAGTGAAGAAGCATCGATCAAGATCAAATAATTACAATAACAGAAACACAAGCACAAAAACTGTCTGCAGAAAGTCTGCAAAGAGCAACACGCAACACGTCACCACTCTCCGGCGCCATCTTGAGCCGATCATATGTGTGGTGTCTGGGAGAAGGAGGCGAGCAATTTCCCAAATTTCCCAAACAATTGACTCCTCTACATTTCCTTTATGTCATCAGTGATTAAAAAATATAAGCTTTTAATGTACAATGTGGTGTCACACCATAACATACGAAATTCACCAGCATGTCCTCCTACTAAGTGTTTACTTTTTAGTGCCAGTAAAACATTTTCCCTATCTTCTAAAACAACATAATGCACATTCGCAGTGGCAATATGGTCATTTTCTGCTACCCTAACTCTGTGTCCATCGTCCATTAATGCTTACTTTATAATCACCAAGCTCAAACAAATGAAGTGGTTTTAATGTAGTGGCTGATCGGTCTGTGTAGTATCTGATAAAATGGCCAGTAAGTGTAAATGCAAGGTAAGTGTGCATAATAAATCATGTATGCAATTAAATAAGCCTTGTGTCACCACTTTTTTGTGGTGGTATTTATAATATGTAACCAGATAATTTATTTAGCTTTTTTTCCTGAACGCTCACTGAATGGAAAGATAAAAAACGGTCTGTGTGTGGCTTTGTGACAGTCTAGAGAGGAGCCCTTCCAATAAAACTCACTATCACACACTTCTCATCCTCCACGGCAGAGCTGACCACCACTGGCGCTTTGATAATAGCCTCTTTGTCCTCCTTTCTGCTCACTCGCTCACCGAGCCTGCAGGAGAGATAATGCAGAGAAAGACAGAGAGACAGGTTCATTCTATATGTCTGTATGGAGGAGGAAAACTGTACAGGACAGGCTCATTGAACGTGTACGTGCATGTGTGTATGTGTGTGTGTGTGTGTGTGTGTGTGTGTGAGGGAGAGGGGAAGAGAGTGAGAGAGAGACAGTCATTGAGACAAATGAGAAAAAAGACTGAATAGAGTTTAGAGGTGTGTGTGTGTGTGTGTGAGGGAGTGAGTGGGAGGACGTGAGCTTGTGTAACTGCATTTCCTAGTACAGTGGAATAGAAACGTAAAAAATGGATTAAAGAATATTTTTTCTCTCAGACACCGTCTCGCACAGAGGATAAAAGTGAGCAGATCTTTGGAACAGGGCGTCTAAAAGAGAAGAAAAGAAAAGTTGAGATGGAATTAAATAAATAAATAAATAAAGAAGCCTGGAACGGAGAGAGAGGCACTTCACAATCCATTCACCTTCTCTATCTGTCTCCCTATCACGCCTCTGTCTGTCTTTCTCTCTCTCTTCCGTCCGTCCTCCCACTTTATCTGTCTGTCTGATAACTCCCCCGAGATGGGAGCCTGTCTCCTTCCATTATACCACACCTTTATCCCTCGCTCCATCTCCATCTCATCCCATGCTCCGTCTCTCAAGCAAGCTACAGATACCTTTCAAAGAACCTTCACACTACAGTTTGTCCGGCTGCTGCGTGGGTCAGCTCCATCTGTGACTCGCCAGGCCGCGCAGCTCAGGTGTCGTGAAGGGGTCAGGTCAGCAGAAACGTCACGAAAAGTGCAGAGTCACTCCCTCCATCACTTCTCAAGACAGCTGTCAGCGTGTGGCCATCACAGGGACTTTCATCAGAACGACAGTAGTTTATTTTATCTCAAAGAAGCACTCAAATGCTGATGAGAGAAACATTTATAATAAATGAATAAATGCACTAGAACTCACCATGTGTACAATACATGTCCAAATGTTGGTAGACACCTGCTCATCCAATGTTGCTACACAGCGGTTGGTGTAACATAGTAGGTACATCAGCTGCTGTCTGCACCCAGAACACTGGGGTTCAGTTCTTGGCCCAGGAAAACACATTACGCTACACCAGTAGGAGTCCTTGGGTGAGACATTTTGCCAAATGCAAATGAAAGTCAAGGTTGCTAACAAAGAGTTTGTCTCCCATTTTGCTGCAGTTACAGCCTCTAGTCTTCTGGGAAAGCCTTACACCAGATGTTGGAACGTTGCTGTGAGGATTTGATTGCATTTAGCCACAACAGCATTGGTGAGGTCAGGTAATGATGTTGGATTAGTTCTGGTTAACACACACCACTCCTTATCACAAAGGTTTTGGATGGTGCTCCGTCATTCAAGAGAACAGTGAGTCCATCTTAAAGTAGCTGAATTCACTAATTAGAAGCTTAGACAGTTTTAGACCTGCCGTGTACATTTAACATGGTCACCCTGGGTCGCATTGGATCTGATATTGAACAATGAGGTTAAAATCTTCATATGAGGTGTATGAAGTGTATTTACAGTGGCCCCACATGTATCTAGACACTTTAAGCATTTGACAGTTGTAAAACTGTAAAAAAGTATATTATAATAATAAATAAATTGCACATGCTTAATAAAATGATGTTTGTTTCAGACTAAAATATTTTAGCAGATAATCAAACAGATGAATTTGGGTGGAGAAAGCCTGAAGAAGATACAGCTAAGGCTCCGGCAAAGCACAGAGATGGAAACGTCAGTGTCTGTGGCTGTTTTTCTTAAAGTGGTGTCAGTGACTTTGCATTTACTAATCAGGGCATGAACTCAGAAATGTACAAAAGACATTTTGGATGCAAACCTACAGAAGTTTGAGAAGAAATCTGAACAATTGCTGTTAAAAAATACTACTTTGCCAAAAAGAAAACTGCAGCCTTGGAAAGGTGCAGCTTCATGTGGCATTTTGTTCAGAACACAATGAACTTACAGTACATATAAAAATGTCTGAATACTCTTCTTATGCCACTGTACATCCACATTAAGTAAACCATGCAGGGATTACTGAAATATGCAAATCCCTCCCTGGGCCATAAGCAGTTGGACAATTGCTGCTCATAAGTTTCTTGGCCGCCTGTGGGTGTCATTACATCATTAGTCAATGTACAGGGGAGCTATCAAAATGTCCACAGTTGACTTTAGATGTTGCATTGGCATCCAGAGTCTATTCTTGTATCAATACCAATAAAGCAGACAACAACGAGACTGGAAAGCCAAAATAAATCAATAAGCAAAACACATTGTATCTCAGACTCTCTTATTTGGTACATTGTTCAGAAGAAGACCAACAGGAAGACCTGGCAGACCCTACAGAAGACCACAAGACTGAAAAACAGTTTCAAAGAAAATCGTTTGAACTGATCAAGACAACTCTCAAAAATGCATCCAAGACGACTTCAAAGAGAACAACACAACAGAATAACTTCAGAGGACTCACCACAGATAAGAACTGAACGGTCAGATTACAAACAGTGCATACAAAGGCCTGCAGAGCCTGTGAGTGATGAAAGAGTCCCCCTCACTTGTTAAACTCTGAAGGCTGATTTCTCAGACCCAGGAAGGAAGACTAAAAAATTTCCAATGATCGTTCTCCATTGACACCAAATTTTAGTCCATCACTAGGCTTAATCCATGTCTGGGGAACCGGGCACCATGTGAAAAGCATGTTTAGTGTGGTTTATGTCCATGTGTTTGGCTGCCAATGCAAGTTATTCACTTGTCTTTTTGATGTTGTGCATATTGACTCCTGGTGAATTCTACAGTGTACAGGAACGCCTCAAAATTCTCTGATTTGTGAACTAGCAGCAGGCAAATGTCTCCTAATATAGTATTAAACTATAGGTTCCCCACAAACCTTAGGTCAGGAAAGACTGTTGGGTGCAGTAAAAACTATAATGTGCAAGAAAGGTGGTGCTCCGTGACCACTGCCCTAAACAACTTCATTGATCATTTCTATAATAATTTCTACAGTTCCACATAGTCCTTGGAAAGGGAGGCACTGTGTGTGACTGCTTTATGGTTCACTCAGTATAGCTGTAAATACCCTCAAGTAAAACAGACATCCTATACTTTATTTAGTTTGATTTTAAAACATGCGTCACCGTCCAATTAATCATGGCTTGTTACAGATTGATACAATGTGTGTTTGTGGCTATTTTTGTGCATCCTGCATTTTTTATGCACTGGCTTTCTGTTTGTGGTTTTAATATTCACAAGATCTCCTGCTGTAAAACTGCATCGTTTGAAACCTTGGACTGTGTGACACCTAAACAAGCAGCTTGCTGAATAATGGACTCAATTAGCCTGTTAGGACCACTGCTGCTGAAAGACTGATGAGACATCGCTCAAAGTGTGGCTGCAACACCCACTGTTGGGCTGAGAAATCTTGCCTTTAGAAATCTTGCAATTTCTCGAATTCTAATGATGTTCTATTTTGCTTTCCTAAGATAAAAGTTATCATCACAGTAATAGACATGCTTCTATGCTTCTGGGAACTGACTTTTCTCTAATCTACCCCAGAGATGTTCTATTTCTCACTGCCTCCAAGTTATTGACACAGAGCTTGGTTCATAGTCAAGACTGATTTACTGATTGTGTTTTGGGAATAATTATTCTCATTAATAAGTAATAAAAAAAAAATCTACAAGTAAGGCACAGACAGAACTATCCTTTAATAGGCACTGGTGTGTGTTGGTGGAAATAGAAGACACACTTTCTTTTGCAGTGAATACTGTTTCCATTTGGGAGTGCACTGCACTTTCAAGATGGAACTTTCCTGAATAAACTCTGAAATTGTGTTTAAGGTGAAAGAGTGCTCTCTCCTGGCCACTAAAGACAGTACAGGGATTTACACTGCCTGACCACCAGGTAGTTTACACATCCATCAAAAGTATTAAAAATATAGCCCAGTAGAATACTGAACTCAGCTGTAATATTGGAAAGAGAGTCACTGGCTGAATATCTTTATATACAGTACCTTTAGGTGGCATGACTCCGTTCAGATCTAGTATCAAACACCTTCCACCCTCCATGGATGAATATCCATGCAATGAGCCACTCAATCAATAATAGTTTCATTTCCAACTATGGTCCAGCGTAACTATGAACCAGTTTATACGGACCAATCAGACGAACCAAAACATTTGATAGTCACATCTGATCTACCTGCAGTGAGCATTCTGCAACATGTTACACAACACTTTTGCAAATGGATAAACAGCTACAAATACGCTCCAAACTGAGAGCTAACAAAGAGTTTCTGAGATTTGGGACAGTAGCTCAACCCTAGTCTAACGCAGAAACCAAACACAAAATACAAAAAGACAGTTATAAAGAAAAGGTACAATTTCATAGAAACCATTTTAAGCCTTTATTGGAATGTTTTAGGCATTGCATTTACAAATCCAAACCTGCTGTAATTTGATGTTCAATAAAAAAAAAAAAAAAAAAAAAAAGTCCACCAAGTTAGCAATACTGGTCTGATAGTCATTCCGATTCAAGCTCATCATAGTCCTATTACTGATAGATTTTGCCTTTGTACTAATGAGGAACATTGAAATATATGATTGGAGGCAAAAGCAGTCACATATTTAAAACTAATTTGATGAAAAGGCAAGGAAAAATGAAATACATAAAGGTAATAGAGATTTTCTTTTTTGCGCAAAAGAATTGAAAATATAGAATTAGGTCATTTTGCTTTATCTGGTTTGCATTTTCCCCCCAAGTGCTCATCACTGGTCATGAGTCAGCAGAGAGGAACACGGGGGAGAGGACTGGCATGGTTAACCTCTTTTAGAATCTAGTCACTCAAGTTGCTTTGCTCATTTATCCCCCACGTTTTAAACACGAGTAATGCCAGTAGAGTCTTCTGCATCACCACCAACAATGTCAATATTATCGTTTCCAAACTCATTCACCTTTTTTTTTTTTTTTTTTTAAGACTCCCACATGTTACTGAGCAGAGAGGCAGAAAAGAGCTGGAGTCATTTTGGTCTAGTAACCAC
Source organism: Brycinus macrolepidotus (assembly GCA_037974445.1). NCBI lineage: Eukaryota > Metazoa > Chordata > Actinopteri > Characiformes > Alestidae > Brycinus > Brycinus macrolepidotus. The sequence goes on from JBBPCZ010000002.1 coordinate 18,080,331, forward strand.
ATTCCCCTTGTACTGGGAATAATAACAACAAAAAAAAAAGAAACAAAAAACCCAAACAAATAAACAAACCATTTATCATCTGGATCCAGCAGACAGGTTTGGTGTTAACCGAAATGAGCTCCCTCTCTCTCTCTCTCCAGTTGCCCGCTCCATTTCCCCAGCCCTACCCCAAGCCCACCCCCCACATCCTGTGTTAACGTGTATGTGAGATAATGTGTGTGTATGCGGGTCAGTGGGCTCTTAGGACATGACACCAAACACAGGGTTGTGGCGACAGATGCTGGGGCCAATCTCCTCATAATCCTTCTTGGTGTGACACACCTGGTAGAACTCAGGCTCAACAAACACACACACACAAAAAAAACAGCGTTAAAAAGGTAAGGGGACGTGGTACTAGAGGAAACGACGTCAGTGAGAATTTGTTTGGCTGTAGAGTGTGCGGGACTCACTGTTGAGGCCAGCATGGATCCTCCAAACCACACAGCATAGCGCTGCATGTGGTGAGTGATAACCTGCACATCAATGGGCTTAGGCTGCAGGAGAAACACATTCACACACATGGTTATGCTATTTCACTCCATCTTCTCACTGGCTTGAAGCTAATTTCAGAATTCTCCTTCAAACCTTTAATTTTCCCCCACTGAGCTCCTCGCTGAGTTTCAGACGAGCATCAACAGTTCTCTTCAGATCTCTCTGCAGACGGCGGCCAAAATCACGGAACATGGTAGACCCACCTGACAGAACAATGTTCTACAGAGAAAAGACACACATACACATATAACCTACTTCAGTCTTTAATTCACTACCTGTTTAGTTACTTTGGTGGGAACAAGTATACAAATCGCAAAGTAAGAGGTTTTGAAAAATCCCAAATCAAGACATAAAAGACTCAAGTCCTAAACTTAGACTTCAGAATAGAATTCAGAATGTGTTCACCAAACCAACTTTTTTCCAAATTGAGGATTTCTACCTTTCTAAATAAACAAATAAAATCCATACACCAAATAAAACCCAAATAAAGGTGGACTGCTAGTGAGAATGTTTTGGGGTTATAATATTACTGTGAACAATGTATAACTGTCTGTTACAGTATTACTGTTTTGCCAATGCCTGCTGAGGACACTCCAATGTGTATCTGTGTGTGTA
>JBBPCZ010000002.1:18094702-18107762 GCA_037974445.1 Brycinus macrolepidotus
AAGAAATAAAGAATACATAAAAGAAAATTAAAAGTGCGGTAAAAGTGCAAATATTTAAAAGAAAGCAGAGGAAAATATCTTAAACATATGTACCTCTCTGCTTTAAAAGACAGTATACTGTGTCTTTATTTTTGACCAACTGACATATGTAGCAATGATGTGTGTTCTTTGTGTTTAGTGTCTGATCTGGAATGAGCTAAAGAAATGAAGCGCTTTAGGCAGAGGATCTGCCTCTGAGCCACAAGTCAGTCAGAAAATGAAGCTAGCACTTTAAGACAACCTTCAAATCTTCAACTTCAACTTTGCTTTGGCAGTGTATTTTCTCATAATTCACATTCTCATAATTCAGAAATGAAGACAAAATTGTTAACAAGAGTCAGCGAGGAAGATAAACACCAGAGTGAATCCCTGTTCCAGTCCAACTGATCGTTTCCTTCATGTTGGATTCTGTTTACTTTAGTCACTTTGAGCCAGAGCAGAGCTGAACATGGCTGGTTTTGTACAGTGGTGGGTGGTTCTGATTCACAGACTCCTTTAGACATGTATGGATAACTCTAAAACAATTAATGAGAGCTTTTTCATTTGAGGCTTTGCTCCAGCTGAAAGGGCTACATAAACTATCAGAGTCTGTTCTAAAGGATGAGATCTATTACATAATTTGACAAAGTGCATATTGGTCAGAGCAGACACAAGGGTCATGACACACCTCTGTGCAGAAATGGGGCATGTGACTAATGGCTCCGCCTCCAAAGGTGCAGTGATTGTGAAGTCAGGGCCAGTCCAGCCAGCTTACACTGATTAAAACCCACGCACACACATCTGCACACACACAACCTCGCCCTGCAGTCCAGCTGTAATCATTAACTCTGCTGCTTTCAGAGAGAAAGACAGGCTCTGGTGTCTGGTGGCCAAACCAGACCTACAGCGAAGCTGCATACAGAAGATCAGACAGAAGTTCCAGTGCTTATGAAGACACAGCAAGCTAGAGCAGCTGAATGGGGAGTGCTGGACTGGACAGACAAGGGAGGGAAGACCACTCTGGATTTCGCAGCGGAGAAACCCACATGCAAGCAACACCTTAACTTGAAACCCTTGGCTTCCTTAAAAGAGTTGCTCGTAGGTTCTTACGGCAGTTCCATGATTAATGGCACCGATATTGTAGTGTTCCTGGAAAGATAAGGCTGGCTATCTGGACTAAAGTCAACAGGGCAGATTGCAGGGAGTAGAGAGGCAAAGAGCGAGAGAGCATGGGTGAGCAGGAAGGAGAGAAAGACTGGCGGAAGCTAGAGACATATTTTGAGGTGAAGATCCTCCTCACAGTACTCTACAGCCTCATCCTGATCCTGGGCATCGTGGGAAACAGCGTCACCATCCATGTGACGCAGGTGCTACAAAGAAACGGGTACCTGCAGAAGAACGTAACGGACCACATGGTGAGCCTGGCCTGCTCCGACCTGTTGGTGCTGTTGATCGGCATGCCTGTGGAGCTCTATAGTGCAATCTGGTTCCCTTTTAGTTCTGCTTCTGGGAACATTTCCTGCAAGATCTACAACTTCTTGTTTGAGGCGTGTAGTTATGCCACCATCTTGAATGTGATGACGCTTAGCTTTGAGCGCTACATGGCCATCTGCCACCCGTTTCGGTACAAATCCCTGGCAAAGGCTAGAACTGCACACCTAATTATTGCTGCCTGGCTCACCTCGGCCCTCATAGCCGTGCCCCTACTGGTTGCCACAGGAACAGAGGGTCATGTGCTAGAGCCTGGAGGTGCCCCGGCCCAGAACCTGACCTTCTGCACCAACCTGAGGCAGCACTGGGGCATGTTCCGTGCCAGCATGTTCACTGCCTTCATCCTCTACCTGCTGGTCCTGGGTGCTGTAGCCTTCATGTGCAAGAGCATGATCATGGTCCTCAAGGCCCCCATGACCACAGTGGACACTTCAGACAGCAGAGGGGAACGTAGAGTGCCCAAACACGAGAGCGACAGAGTCAAAGCATCCCGCAAGCAGACCATCCTATTCCTAGGTAATGACACAACATGCTTTGGGTTTAGACTACTCTACCCACCTGGGCTGATATACCAAACCAACCAGTTTGAATGGAAAAAAGATCTACAGCATCGTGTTCACACCATTGTGACATTTTTCAAAGATTTTCCAAAATTTCAGCATAATTCATTTGCTGGGATGTAAACAAAGTGTGGCTTCAGGGTGGCTTGATGTAGATTGTAGAGATATTGTCATTCATTTACAGTGGTTGTGATAAGAACCAGAGGTTGCGATGTCTATAAATGTTTTTTTTATTTACTATTCAAAACCACCAGGTAAACTACACGTGTCTTCTGGGTTTTATATGTAACGTTGGTAAAAGCAAAATAAGAGTAAATGTGAAAAATAAGTTGTTTTGGGTACTGTTTGGCCTTACAATTCCCTGCATGTACCTCTCCTCCATAAAAATATTCAAAATATATATTTTTTTGTTTTAAGTGAAAATGTCACAGACATCAGGCAGCATATTTTAACCACACATCAATTTTATGTGTGGGAGCCTTTACAGGCAGTGACCTCTCTGGATGTCTTGTTCCGATCATCACTACTGTAACCAGTTTGGACTTAGTAAATTTCTCTGGAACAGAGCATTTCACCTCAAACCACTCTCAATGACTGTGTTCATCAATTTAGAAAAAAATGGTGGGATTCCGCACCCTGCGGTGGGCTGGCACTCTGCCCAGGGTGAGTCCCTGCCTCTCACCCGTAGACCCCGGGATAGGCTCCGGGTACCTGCGACCCTAGTAAGGATTAAGCGGTTACAGAAAATGAATGAATTAAGGGTGGGATTCCCTTTAAACGAAAAAATATTTAACAAATTTGTATTGAAAGCCTGTACTACATTAACATGCCTCCTCTATGTACATGTACTATTTTAAACATGCCTTTGCTCACTATCACTGTTTGAAAGGCAACGGCAGAGAGAAGAATGTGTCCTATACACATTTCCAAACAGAGCATATCATGACGCTGGTTGTTTGAGATAAAAGGAGGCTCCTGTGACTTTGGTGATCATCAGTTTTCGTTTGTGTATTTCTGAAGGAATACTGTACCCATGTTTGTGCAATAAGTACTTATTTATATAAGCGTTTGCCAGGAATCCTTTTCAAAGAGCATATCATTGCTGTCTAAACAAAGCCTTATGTCTGTTTTTTGTTTTCAACCTTTTTACATAACTTGAAAATGCCAGCTGTCGTTTACACTGTGTTGAACAATTTATGACGAATTGGTGAATAGGAATGGCCCAAAATCACCCAGAGTAAAATCTTGTCACATTTACTTACACTGCAAGTTGTTGTTTTTTTTTAAATTATTTCTTCTGAAAAGTTATTCTTTTGTTCTGACAGCAACTATATACATTATATGTCTGAATGTTTGTAGACACCTGTTTAGCTACTGTTCCTTTTGAAATCAAGGGTGTTTATAGGGAGTAAACACCCTCTATTCTTCTGAAAAGGCCTTACATTAGATGTTGGAACATTGCTGTGAGGATTTGATTACATTCAGACACATGGGCATTAGTGAGGTCTGGTACTGTTGGATGATTGGTTCTGGATAATAGTTACTTCTCTAGCCCATCCCAGGTATTGGATTTAGCTCCATCACTTCAGAAAACATTGCATTGTTCAACATCCTAATGCTAGGGGGCTTTAGACCACTCTATGCTTACATGTGCCTGGGTACTTTTGGACATATAGTATATATACATAGAACTTTGTTCCCTCTTTACTCACACATTATTATTTTTGGCTTTGTTTAAATGTTCTCCTGATGATTTACAGGAGTGTTAATGTCTTTGTGTTTACCTACATTAATTTATGTGTGTGTGTGTGTGTGTGTTCATGTGTGTCTGGCAGTGTTGATTGTGTGTGCACTCTTGGTGTGCTGGATGCCTAACCAGGTGCGACGTCTGATGATGGCGGCATTGCCCAAGTCGGCTTGGACTAAGAGTTATCTGTTGGCCTATGCAGTGATCCATCCTATAGGAGACACCTTCTTCTACCTGAGCTCCGTGCTGAACCCGCTGCTGTACAACCTGTCCTCACGCCAGTTCCGCACCGCCTTCCTGCAGACGCTGCGCTGCCGCCTGTCCATTCAGCACATCAATAAGAGAACACTGGAAAGCAGTAAAGTCTCAAACGCCTCCACCCACTTACTGCGACCCCTGCTGCGCAAATCCCTGCGCCGTAACACGCCAGCCTCCAGTAGGGACACTGACTCTCCAGCTCCGAGTGGACAGAGCAGCCCTGTAGTCCAGAGCCTGACTGCGACTCTACCTATCACATCAGAGACAGAAACATGAAAGTATGCTGGTGGCAGTCTACCATGTCCACTACAGTAAACAAATTGGTGTATGAACTCAGTTTAAATACAGTGCAGTTACGAGTATTTGCTCTGATTTCCTCTGTCTTTGCATATTTGTCAAACTAAATGGTGTCAGACAACATGTAATGCTGGAGAGTGGGGGGAAACACAAAACACAGTTTTGAAATGATCATATCATGATGACTTTCAGGTAATAGATATTAAACAACTTTTATAATAATTTAAATAATAAAACTTCTTTGCAACACCTCTATCACTCATGTAAAAAAGTAATTGCCCCCTCAACTGTTTGTTCCACCTTTAGCACCAACAACAGCAACTAAACACTTCCTATAACTGGGGTTCAGTATTTCACATTGCTGTGGAGGAATTTCAGCCTCAAGTCGCTCAGGCCTTGAAGCAGTAAAATATCCCTACATCATCACACTACCGCTTTAGACTGTTGGTAAGATATTCTGAAGGTGTTTTGTGCAAATACGAGATGTTGTTCCTCTTGGTTAGCAGGTTTTCATCTAACAACTTTCTAAAGGAAACCATTTTTGGCTGAAGTATCTTTAGATGTTTGTCTAGGTTCTTCTGTAAAATCCCAAATGAGTCGTCACTGTGCTCTAGACAGAGACTTTGGGATTATTCACTACTGTTACGAGTTTTCTCCATTTGGAGATAACAGCTCTGTTCAGAATGATATATTTGAATCATTTTCTGACTCATTTCGTCTGGAATTCCTTATGATTGCAGCATAGTGCGCTGCTGGTTGAGACCCTTTAGCCTACATCACATTGCTCAAAAGATTCTGATTAAATGAGGTATAGATACAACAGGGCTGGCAGCAGGGCTGAGTACTCGAGTCTGGATTAGAGTCCAAGCCCAGACTTGAGTGCTCAGCCCTGTTGTATCTAAACCTCACTTAAACAAAACACTTTAACAAAATCACTGCTGCAAAAAAGTCGACAAAACAAACCTCATACTGCCCACCCATTTCCCCGTCAACAATATGAAAGCACCCACAACGGTTGACAAAAGGCAACCCGCCCAAAAGCAAGAAAATAAAAATGGCTGTAACAATCACTAAAAGGATTTATTAATCAAGCCTATTTGGTGACCAATGGCGTGATGTAGGAAACCAAAATGAATTGAGTGTATTCTCTATAATTAAAGTAAATGATACGGTCTCATTTGATCCTGCAGTGTTGTTACACTGCACTTGCTTTTTGACCATCACAAACTTTATAAACAGGCCAGTAGGTCTCAAAGAGGATTCTTTTTTCTGTTTCGGTCTTAACTCTGTCTCCCTTATTTAGACTCAGTCTTGACTTGGACTCAAACCTCTTTGGACTCGGTCTTGACTTGGACTTGACTAGTCCTGAACATGGACTTGTCCTGGACACAAAAAAAGGTGGTCTTGACTACAGCTCTGCTGACAGTAATTAAGCCTGGGTGTGTCTTGTCTCACTGATCCCAAATATCAACTAAATTTGATTAATTGATTAATTAACAGTTTCGCTCAGGGCCAATTGGTGTTGGATAACTTTGTACTTAAATAAATGAGATGTTGTATTTGTCTTATTACGTTTTGTTCAAACATGAAACAAATATGCAAAAAAGAAAGACATGATAAAACAGCAAATATGTCACCCATTTCCATTCAGTCACATAAAGCAATCACTACATGGACTTTGTTTGAAGCTGCAGTTAATATTGGATTCATTTTAATCTGTAAAACAACATCTTTCGAGGGTATATCACTCAACACCTGGCCTGCCTCAGTTTTACGGTATAATACAAGCAAGTTTTCTGTTCTACAAAGAGCATTCTCATTAACCATCATGAATACTATCAATGCTATCACCTTAAGCTGCTGAGATAGAATTTCACATGTACCTTCAGATCATTTTAATTTAGGTTTCTGTTCTTTCTTAAGAGAATAACCCATTCTCCCACCCTCGACACTGAGAAATCACAAATAGCTGCTCCCAGAATACAGTGAGTTTACTTTATCATCTATGTAGATGCATTTTGTAGATTCACAGCTTTTTTTGTAGATTCACAGTTACAGCGTAATACACATTACCATATCAGTGTCAGCTCCGTGCTGAGAGTGGTCCACTGGTCAAATAATATCAGTTCAGTTCAGTGGTGGTCCTACAGTGGTCCTTGTCTGTTGATGGACAGGTCAGAGGGTGACTAACAAATCGTGCAATGAGCTACAGACAATAGTAGGTGTTCCCTGATAAAATGTGTGTAGTGTAGATACAAGGTACACTGTCCAAAAATATACACACATCAGTTCTAATTAGTTATTCAGCCACCATCCATTACCAGCACAGAATAAACGATTCAAAAGATTTCTACGCCCGGTGCCAATTATTAGCTAGAGGGGTATAAAGCCCTCCAGCATGGGGCTGTGGAGCAGTGGAACTGTGTTCTCTGGAGTGATAGAGCTCCATTCTCAGAATTAATAATCCTACATCAGTACCTGGCCTCATTAAAGCTGGATGAATGTAATTAACCCTTTCCAGCATTTATCGTATCCAAGATGGCAGCACGCATGGTCGCAGCGGCTCATGGCTCTCTTTAATCTCATTGTACATGTGTATAGTGACAATAAAAGGCATTCTTCTATTCTTCTTCAATTTTCTAACTTAAACTGTGTGTCTACAAACTTTTGGACATTCAGTGTAGGTATATCTATGAACTGGCACCTCACTGCACCTCACTGTGCAAAAGTCTTAGGCTCCTGTGCAAACTGTTTAAAGCCATTCATCTGAGCAGTAAGGGACGTTCTGCCAGCAAATACACAAGTTTACATTAGAACAAATGCAAACAAACGAGAAGGCATAAAGTAATAACAAGAATTGTTTTTGTTTGTAATTAGTACTTGACATTTTATGAGGTGGTAGGGAGAACACAGGTTCAGTCCCAGATTTCACCTCAATGCCTCCGGCCTTTGCATGGATTTGTGAAACTCCATCAGCTGCTCCTGATTTAATTTAATGAAGCATCGATTCAGCTGAACCACATATCTGAGGTATCTGATGAGAACTACAATGTAACACTGGGCTTCTACTGCTCAGCTAAGCTACACATGTTTTAAATATAATTTTCTCAGGTGTCTAAGACTTTTGCACGGTACTATATACTGAGGGTAGCCTTTTACTGTGGTTACCAAAGGTTGGATGTAGCATCCACTTTGAGATACCTTTCAGCATGAATTTTTGGCAATGTTTCTGTCAAGACTTGTTTTTTTGTTCGCTTGCTTGTTTTTTTTTGGTTTTTTTTACCTTTTTGTGCTTTTTTATGTTTAGACTTTTTCATTTGTTTCACTTAAAGCTGTAATAGGCAGATTTGTCTCAATTTGGAATTGCCTATTTTCTCTACTTCACGATGCCATAAATAGTGTGGAGAAAGAAGGTTACACACACAGGCTGTGAAAGCCCTATATATATATATATATATATATATATATATATAAATACTGGATCACCAAACCATTATAATGATATTTAATTAATATCAACAATAATAAAACTCTGCCCGTCACAGCACTAAAGCTTTCATAGTTATTATTTGCTACAGTCATGTTTCATTCTCACAGGTTTGGGGATCCTGGGACTGATTGCAGATTGTCATCATGCAATAACAATAAGGCTGTTGGTGTAGACTGTGATTGTAATGATTATTTAATAGATCATTAATAGTGAATATGATCTGGCTATGACAACATTAACATCCACAAATTATTATGTTGTGAACATGCTTTCCAAAACTCTTGGAGACAGTTTAGTATCTTGTGTCTTAGATTCATTTTGTTACATAGTGGATTTCATTTTAAGAATGTCTTTCCAGCACGTCTCAACCGGGATGATGGAGGTTGGAGTTTACACAGTGGTTTCTTATTATAGTGTGTGAAACTATACTGTGAGGTCTGAAAGGTGATTGTGTTTGTATTGCATTGTGTGTGAGAGGTGCTATACGTGCAAAAACAAGCAGACATTAAGAATTCGATTTGCTTTTTCTTGATCTTTTTAAAAGTAATATGGTTAAAAAAAACACCCAGATCTACTTATAAACTACATACATACAGTTTTGTGCAAAAATTGCTCCTTTACACTATTGAGCCCAAATGCGCAGGACAAATATGCCCAATCATTTCTTTCTTTTACCCGAATTTGACCCTGTGAAACCAACATCACTATATTTTACTGACTGGTCTGTAGAACATTCAATTTATTTTGTCTGAATTTACAAAGTGCTACTTGTGTTTCCTAATTATACACTGTGTTACACACTGCGTTTACACAGTGTTCTGTGGTGTGTTCACATATGACAAATGGAACTGGTAAAAGGCAGAACTAACTTCTTCATTATTCACTTTCTTCACCTTTTTATTTAAAACAGCCCACTAGTTCATATTACTTTTGAATGTAAGGCTCACTATAACAGCTGCATCCGTACCTGAAGAGCTGCAGGTGTTTCTTTGATGCAGCAGAACCCGGACTGTTTATAAGTGAGCACACTCAACACCAGAGGGAGCTCTAGCTACTGAAATAAATTTGCACTTCAGTAAAGTCACAGTTCAAGAGCTTTTTTCTGCTCCTACATTTTCTGTTGTTGAATTATGTGCGTTTTCATGCTGATCCTAATTTATCTGCACAGTTTTGAAGGTATCTTGACCATAAACGACACTGCTATTCACCTTCTCCAAAGGATCAAAAACAATCACTCAAAAGATCATTAACAATTTTTTGACAAACATTTATAAACTTGGTCTAAGGTAAAAAAAAAAAATAATAATAATTTTAAAAAAGTCCTTGATGAGCAAGTGTTCGGCTTTTTGAACTTGTACAAGACAGCAAACCTGAGCCAGACTGCCTGCTTTCGGGATTTAAAGTGCATAATGCCTTTGTTTTGTACATGTCTGCCAGATGTTCTGACAGGACGTGAGTGAGCTTCTTATTTCAATGTTTCAGTTACACCTTAAAAGGTGTTGCAGTTACATTGTGGCACCTGCATTTAAGGTGAAACTGAAAATTGGAATAAGAAGCTCACTCACGTCCTGCAGGAACATCTACCACACATGAACAAAACAAACAGCAGGCAGTCAGGCTCAGGTTTAAATCAGAATCAGAATCAGATAACTTTATTGATCCTAGAGGAAACTTTTATGACTGCAAAGACACAGAGACACAGACTCAAGAACAATGTAAAATATAAAGTCTAAATAAGTCCTATAAAAATCTGTAGAAGAAAACCCAATATGAAAATACACTATGCTATATACACAAATGCTGGGTATGAATACGGTAGATAAGTAACTTACAGCTACTTATCTCTAGCCAGTTACTAATCTAATGCCAAACAGAAGAGACCACTTATTCATCAAGGACTTTTTTACGTTAGACCAAGTTTACAAATGTTTGTTGAAAGATTGTTTATGATCTTTTGAGCGTTTCCCGTTTTAAAAAGGTGAATAGCGGTGTCGTTTGTGGTCAAGATACCTTCAAAACTGTGCAAATGAATTAGAATCAGCATGAAAATGTGCATAATTCAACAACAGAAAATGCTGGCACAGTAGAACACTCCTAAATTCTCACTTTACTTAAGTGCAAATGTATTTTAGTTGTCAGAGCTCCCTCTGGTTGTGATAACTATCATTATGAGTATCTCTATGTGCATTATTTTTGCTATGATGGGCAACAGTCTACCATGTGCAATATTGTGCAATGTTCTTATCATGTCCTACAACATTATCATTGTGTGCAATATCTCATGTGCAATAGTCTTACCATGTGCAGTATCATGTGAATTTCTCTAAATGGGTGCTGAATCACTTCATTATGTGCAAATATCTTATGTGCATTAGCCTTACCATGTGAATATCATTACTTATGACAATATTACTCTACTACTATGTGCAATAATGTACTCCTAACTACCATCTGTGTCGTTAATAATGCACTTAACTAAGTACTTATCCATAGTATTTGTGTATATAGCATAGTGTATTTTCATATTGGGTTTTTTTTCTACAGATTTTTATTTTTATTGGACTTTATTGATCCCGGAGGAAATTGCTTATGTTATGACTGCAAAGACACACAGAGAAACAGAGACAAGAACAATTTAAATTTCTAAATAAAAGTCTAAACAAATCCAATAAAAAAATCTGTAGAAAACACCTTAATATGAAAATACACTATGCTATATACCCAAACGCTGGGTATAAATACTATAGATAAGTAACTTAGTAATTTACAGTTAAGTGAATTTCTAACGACACAGATGGTAGTTAGGAGTATGTTATTACATGTAGTAGAGATCAGTAGTATATAAATAATATTGATATAAGTAGTGATATTTACATGGCCAGACTATTGCACATAAGATATTAATACATTAAGAATTCTATTTGCTTTTCTTGATCTTTTTAATAGTAATATGGTTAAAAGAAACAACCAGATCTCCTTCATCTGAGTGCATACAATGTTGTGCAAAAAATGCTCCTTTACACTAGTGAGCTGTCAGAAAGCCCAGATGCACAGAACAAATACGCCCAAATGGTTCTTTCTTTTACTGAATTTGACTCTGTGAAACCAGCTTTACTAAATTTTATCCATTGACTGGTCTGTAGAACGTAATATGATTTATTTTATCTGAATTCACAAAATGCTACATGTGTTTCCCAATTATCTGTGAACTTGTTTCATAGGTGCCATGTGTGATGAACTAGTGGCAAAGGACCTGTATAAATGACAACATCTGTCAAGTTGGACAAAGAAACACAGCCAATGGGTGTTGAACTTGAAACCGGTAAAAGGCAGAACTGACGTATCTTTAAACTGTGTGCAGCTATACTGTGAGGTCTGAAAGGTGACTGTGTTTGTATTGCAGTGTGTGTGAGATGGTGTTATACTTTTAAAAACAAGCAGACATTAAGAGTTCTATTTTCTTTTTCTTGGTCTTTTTTTCCTAAAGTAATACGGTTTAAAAAAAAAAACAAATCTCCTTTTAAACTATGTGCATACAGTTTTGTGCATAAAATGCTCCTTTACGTTGTTGAGCTGTCAGAAAGTCCAGACGTGTCAGACAAATATGCCCAATCACTTATTTGTTTTACTGAATTTGACTCTGTAAAACCACTTTTACTCTATTTTACCAATTAACAAGCCGTTAGAACATGTAATATGTTACATTTAGTCTGAATTCTTCATGTGTTTCCCAATTATCTGTGAACTTTCAAAATACCCAAATCTCCTTTTAAACTATGTGCGTACATTTTTTGTGCAAAAAAATAGCTCCTTTACACTGTTGAGTCCAGAGCGAGAGGTGGTGGTGTGTGTGAACTGCAGACTGGGGCTGTTTAAGAGGCAGAGCAGAGAGACAGGAGGAGGGGGGGAGACTGGAGAGAGACAGGAGAGAGACGGGCTGCCCTGCAGCGTCTGTCTGCAGGAACAGGAGAACTTACCGAGCGGCTGGAGGAGTCCAGGACGGCTGGAAATGCGTTACAGCTTGCTTCATACAAGGGCTTTCGATTGCTAAACCTGTGCCTCATTTTTCTCCCCTCCTCTTTACCCAGTAATGTACATTTGAGTCTTATCTCCTCGTTAAAGGTCCTTTTTTGGCTGGGAGTCAAACCCAAAGCTTCCCAGACCGCTTTACCTCCTCATGACGGTCTACAGAAAGACCTCGACGCCTGCGTTTGGACTTTTGGAAGATAAACTCGTCGTATTTTTATATACAGGTCCTAAACATTGTTTGTACGTAGGTGAAAATAAGAGGAGAGCCAGGTAAGAAGCTGCCAAATGTTTGTTTCTTAGCTGAGGGAGCTAGCTCGGTTAGCTACAGCCACTAACCGACATGGGCTGTCAGGACGGCTAACGGAGAAATTCAGCCCGACCGAGGGGACCTGTCTGGGGGCAAAACTGACAAACAAAACAGCCTGTTCGACTGTTTAGATTCAGCATTCGTAGGTTAGCTTTAAAAAGAAGGAAAGACAATTCCTTGGCACTTTTATTCAGTGGTTTTGCTGCTGGTGGAGGTTTAGCTTTAGCTTAGAAAGAGAAACAGCCTGAAATGTGAGGTAGTCCCATTACCGAGCCTGTCAATCCGAGATACAGTTCAGCTTCACTAGCTTGGAAATCAGACGGATCGATTGTAGCTAACCGTTAACCCAGACAGACGAGGCACTCTGGTCCTGAAAGCTGAAAAATAACCATGTACTCCTCCACACTCGTCCTCGACCACCCTGCTGTTGTTGGACTTTTCCCTCCGAGCGAATGAGCCCGGACTCTCGACTGGAAAGAAGAAAAATATTGCTGAAAACACTTAAAGCAGTGGCCCAACACTCCTGAGGCTTGGGGAAAAAACATGAAGGGCATGGCAGTCTTGGGCCGGGTGTCTGTCCTGGCACTGGGGCTTTGTGCCGTCCTGCTGCTGAGCCCAGTGGCTGGTAAGTGCTTTCCACAATCCAAACTCAACATCTGTTAAACTCAGAGCCAAATATACACCACATGGACAAAAGTATTGGGAAGCCCGAGCATTAGACCAACAGAGACTAATGGCATTGCATTCAAATACGTAGACTTTAATATCGTCCCACTTTCCAGCTGCAACAGCTTCCACTCTTCTTGGAAGGCTTTCCACAAGATTTTGGAGTGTTTCTGTGGGAATTTGTGCCCATTCATTCT
>JBBPCZ010000002.1:18107862-18118196 GCA_037974445.1 Brycinus macrolepidotus
TTGTGCCCATTCATTCTGTAGAGCATTTATGAGGTCAGGCACTGATGTTGGATGAGAAGGCCTGGCTCGCAATCTCTATTCCAGTTCATCCCAAAGGTGTTGATGGGGTTGAGGTCAGGGCTCTGTACGGCACACCAAACTCATCCAGCCATGTCTTTGTGGACCTTGGGGCACAGTCATGCTGGAATAGAAAAGGTTCTTCCCCAAACTGTCCACAAAGTTGGATGTATGGCGTTGTTCAAAATCTCTTGGTATGCTGAAGCATTAAGATTTTCCTTTACTGGAAGTAAGGGTACACCTGAATTCAATAAGTTAGAGATGTGTCCCAGTACTTTTGTCCATATAGTGTAGGTCCTTCAGTTAAAACTGACCTGAAGTGTCACAAAGCTACTTGCTGCCCCCCCCCCCCCACCTCTTTCTCAGGTCAGCACTGGTTTCAGGCCTGTGTTCTAGTTCTGATTTCCGTTTACATTTTGGGTTTTTTTTTTTTTTTTGCCCTTGCTCTTCAAACCTTCAGAGATTGAGAAAGGTTTTTTAACCTTGTGACTTTTTGTCTGAGATAAGCACTTTATAAATAAATTACTTACTTACTTACTTACTTACTTAATCTATTGACTCACTTCTCAAGGAATTATTTGCCAAAACCTAACACACTCACTAGCATCAGTTGAGTCATGTCTTCGTAATACAGGGCATGTGATTGTACGTGATGGGACAGCTGTCAGAGGGAGAGCATCTCGTTGTCTGGTTTACTCCTGGAGTCAGTCCCTGGATGAAGTTACCGTTCACCGCTAGTACAAAGCTGTTTCCACTCTAATCTTTCAAGAATAACGCCTTAAGCTTTATCCTGAACATTAGATGCAGGGTTTAAGTCAGAAAATTGGCCACAGGAGTCATGTGATGATGTGACGAGATTACGAAGGTATGAGAAGGTAATCTGTTGTGTGTGCTGTGGATTTGTTTTTCGCTTCTTTGACTGTGAATGTGTCGATGGAAAGCAGTTTCATTTTACATCTGCCCTCATCCATTTTCTGCCATTTCATTTCCCAGTCGTACTCATGGACATGAGCAGAATCCTCATGCAGACTTGCCCGAGCCTTCAGCACTAGGCCCTGTAATGCAGTGGGTGTTCAGCCTTGGCTTCGATAAGATAACCGATTCTCTGTCTTTTTCTCCAGTGGTATAATGGAGACTTGGAAGGCGATGGAGAAGGGCATCTTGATAGTCAGTTCTACTCAGTTCCATAAGATGAACAGAAGTGAAGAGCCAGGGTTGTAAGACAGGGGAATAGTGTGTATGGGAACGTTAAACAAACTAACGGTGGATCTTGAAATATCAAAACAGTCAAGAATTTTAGCTCTTGGCTGTTAATTGCAGTGGCTGACATTAGCCTGTTTGGTTGTCGAATAATATTAAGACGATTACAATCAATTAAATTTGTAATACAGTAATCTACTGATTAATGGAGTGCTCTTTTTTTTTTTTTTTTTTTACTTCTAAACAGTATTTAAGGCGAGTTTGTTTTAAAGCTGCTAGTCATGTGCTGCCACAATGCCTTTAATAGCCTAGCCGGTTGTCTCCTTTTCTTCTTGTTGATGGTGCATTTGGTGATGTGCCACTGCTGTGAGATTATTCTCCATTACTCAGAGACCACTGTCTGGAGACAGAGAGAGGCGGGGACTGAGACAGACAAGGGGGGGAGATAAAGAGAGAGGGGGAGAGAGGACTGCGGAGTGGGAGGGTGTGAAGCGACCAGTTTGTTACGCTTGGCAAAGATGAAGATGGAAGTAGAAGGTGTGTATGTGTGAGCGAACCATTACCTTGTCTTTGACTGTTGACTGAAAGAGAGAGCGTGTGTTTGCGTGTGTGCGCCATTATCCTGTCTATGGGTGTTGATTGAGCATGAAGCTGTGGCTCCTTTTCGAACTACTGGGCCCAGCAGCGCTCACTGAGGGAAGAAGACAATGCGTGTTAGCTCTTTGAGAATAGAAAAGCAATTCAGATGTTATTTCAGTGATTTTGTTTTGTGTACTAGAGGTGTTACGATGCAGTATTGTAATATTTATTATACTATACAGAGATTACGAGACAATACAAGACAACTACTCATGAATTTTTATCCCAATTTCTGTAGAACTATGTTGGTTAAGTGAATGCACAAAACACACCAGTACTAGTATTATTTATTAGCCAAAGTTGCAAGATAAAAACATGATTTTCTCTTCAACTCGCCAAACTGCCATGTAAAAATTATGCCAAAAATGTGTTACAATTAAAGTTAGATGGGATTGGCTGTTTAATACATATGGGCATAATTACACTATGGCATTTTTATACAGATTTAGCAGCAGCATTCAAATCTAAATACATAAATAAATCTGAAGCATTTAAAATCAAAATAATAAATTTACTAATTGCCGCTTGCTGGAGCAAAACTGATCCAATTCCAATTTCAGCTGATTATGGTAAAAGACCCTTTCAAATACAGTTATATTAATTTGGTTTCAAATCTTTGATGTCAGAAATACTGGCATAAAATTGTCATAACTGTTCTATTACATAAACCCCTTGATATTCTTATAAGAAGCAACTATGTAAATATGGAGTTGAGTGTTTTCTGAGAGCTATTTTTAAAAATTAAATATGCTTAAAAATTTAAATGTGCTTTTACTAAATGACAAGGCTTTGTTTTGACCCACGGAACAAAAGAAAAATGACCTTGGACAATTGGCATATTGTAAAATTTGGATATCTATACAGCTGTATTCTGTACTGATAGGGAAAACCATAGGGGGTGTAATGGTTCTCCCTTTTCATGGTTCAATTCAGTCCTCAATTTTTGAGCCTCAATTCAGTTTGTATCATGGTAAAGCTTCTAAAATAACTTCATTTTTAAAATTTAAACATAAGTTTAATGCTAGATGTACAAAACACAAAGCAGAAGTAATTTCAAAAAGAGGATGAGATAAGGATCCAACAAAATTAGCAATGTGAGGTGAAAAATCAGGTGAACAATCAGTGTTTTTTGTTTTATCAGTTTCATTCAGCAACAACCTCTTTCAGCACACCAGCCAGTTACTCACTCGAGTGTGCTGCATAAATTGGTAGTGTGTATATCAGTCAAATACCGTGCTGGGCTTGTACTAAAGTCTGTTAGCCAGTAGTGGCAATTTAAAAAAATACTAAATCTAAAACTATGAAAATAAATTATTTTTATTCGGTGTTTCAAGCACAATACACAATACTTAATCCAATTAATCGGTTGGTTAGGGTTTAAGTACTGATGATATGAAGATATGCTCAGAAAAACATGTTGAGACGTTCTGTGGCATAATCACAATTGCAGATATCGTCATATTGCACAGCCCTGACTGAAAAGCGGCCTGCTTGCAATTTCATGCTATGAAATTTTAATTCGAATCTTTACCTTGATCAGAATTTGAACATGTTTAATTGGAATCTGCTGTTTGAAAGGGGTGCGTAACTGTGTACCAGACCTTTGCCATGAGTCTTTGAACACAGAGCAGCACTCTCTCACACCTACACCTCTGTCATTTTTGATACAGATCCGAGTACCGATAGATGAGTTGACTTGGATATTGGTCACTAAATGATACTTTTACATTTTTTTCGTACATTACACATTACAGTACAAATCTTTAGTTTCATTTGAAGAGAAGAATATAGCTGAACTCTCTAGCCAGCCAGCCCAATGAGTAAGAACATTTTAAGAAGCTAACCAATATGTTGGTTATAAGTTGATCAGTTACTGTAAGTCTTAATGCATTTCAGCTTTTGATTTAGCTAAAGCACAAACAACCATGTACCAAGTAACCAAGCTGGCCGAATTTTGTTTGCTTAATACTGCCGGCTAAAATCCTAGAAATAGCGCTGTCCCAAGTAAAATCAGATGAAGGAGAGATTTTGTGGTGGTAGTTTTGAAGGCTCTGTAATGGACTTGAATGATGAGGGGAAGATATCTGTGGTCTGTTCTTCTTGCAGTTGATCTCATTGTGGTGCCGGTCTTGGCAGCAATGTCCTTTTTGCATATATTGCATCGCCCGCTATTGGCATCGAGCTGGATAAAATAGAATTGCTTTTTGAAATGTATACCTGCTACACGATGCACGCTGTAGTCAGGTTTCAAACACACACCTGTGAGTTTTTTCTAAATGCTTCTAAGACACGTTTAGCTGTGTAATGTTCATTAGACAGCTAATCACCATAATTAATAGATCTTGGTACAAGCATGCTGCATGCTTATTGGCTCACTGACGCTGAGGAAATCAAAATTTGGTACTGAATGACAAGGCATTTTTATATGTATGAGGTACGTTCAAAAAGTTTCTGCACTTTTATATTTTCGTTGGAAATGGTGAAGAAATGGCTGGAAGAGTAGTAATTGGGCATGTCTGAGAATTTAGCGCCATCTGATTTCCACCTTTTTGGACTGCTTAAAGAAGCTTTAAGGGGAAGAAGATTTTAATGTGATGATGTGAAGATTTGGTACAATGCTGGGAAAATTGCATCGCAAAGGAAGGTGACTATGTAGAAAAATGTTGTCATTTGTTTTGAAATTCTTATTAAATAGAGTTTTAAAAACTGCGTAAAACTTTGTGAACGTCCCTCGTTTAAGTGCGGTATAAAGCTGTTGACTCAGTCTGTTCAGTTAAGGTATAGTATCTTAAAATTAAATGTCTATATTGTCAGATCTGGCACTAATGATGTCTCCTGTGGTAGGAAAAACCCCTCTTGCTCGGGACAGTGGTACAACAAGGACTTTAACAGTTTGGAAATATGAGTATATATGTGATCATTTCCCACTCCACTCACTCTTGTATCGATTATTTTGAGATTTAGATAATGCTGTCTCAAATGCCTATTTTCTGTGGTTCACTGGAAAATCAAAATGTTCTTCAACAGGAGACCTGAAGGATATGGGAGGGTCCTCAGGCTCTGGCTTTGCGGTTGCCGTACTAACGACTGAATCACTGAACGTGAGCAAATTCAGTTGCTATGTTACAACCTTGTTGTAGAATCAGAGAAGAAACTGAGTTTTTAATTTTAGTTCCACACACAGAAACGCAGAGGAGTGGGCACACTGTATCTTGTCAAGTGTCACTTCATTCGCTTATGTTTCCATCGGCTGTCCATTAGAGCATAATGTTATTCATGAATGCATGTAGTTAAAGCTAGAATATTATCACTCAGATCAAACTGAGCATCCTGTAATAAATGGTGTTTTACAAATACATGTACCATTACACTCATTTCTATATCAAATGCAATTTGAAAAAGTGCAATTTTTGAATCTTATGAGCTGCAATTTGAATAATAGCCTGCATTATTCAACATTGTTTTATGGTTTGATTAGGGAAATTAAACCTTACAACGCAGAGCTCATACACACTAGCATGTCGCACTACATTCAGTGCTAAGGTCTGAAAAAATTGGACTGGTCCTTGTCCTCTCCAAAAAAAGGATTGATGCTTAATTTACAGAAATAAGCACCTTTGCTGTTCAGCTCAATTCTGTTTTTGCCCATGAAACAATATGTCCTGAGTAATATGACTGTATCCCAGAGTGAAAGCCTCCGGAGTTTGACCTCATGTAGCTTCATTAGTATTGGTTAAGAAAGCTCATTAAACCTGTTACCTACTGTAGGTTATTATAATTAATCAGTGTTAGAGACTTTAGGTGTTCAGAGATCACGTTTTGCCACTCCCGTTTACAGCAGATTCATGACTTGTCCTTTTTCCGTGTCACTTGTATGTAAATGGTTAAATGGAAATTACGCATTAGGAACTTTTGCCTTGGATTCTTCCTCTGCTTTGTAATTACCATAATGAGCTACATAATTTCATCCGGAAAGAATTCTTATTATTTCCTTTTGAGATTTTCTGTCTCTCTCCGTCTTGTTTGATGACAGAGAAGATAATTAACTCGGCAGAATATTAATGTGAATTCTAATTAGACTTGAATCAGAATTGTTCATGGTTTTTTTTTTTTTTTTTTTTTGAAAATGAAAATATTGAGTGAATTTAAAAAAGTTTCCAAGCGACGGCTACTTTATTGTTGTCTTCTGTTTTCTTCTGTGTTCGGCCCTGGCTCCGATTGTGTGTGTGTGTGTGTGTGTTTAGGCAGCCTGAAGGAATTTGCCTGTCTGTGGGGCAGGGCAGGAAGTGGAAGCTGAGCATTGGCTGCAGACTCTCACTGCGTCAAGTTATGCCATGTTTTTGATTTGTACTCCGATTGTGCAGAAGAATGTGTGGGTTGCCGGTTCACTGAACTCACGGTCCTTCTCATTTTAAGCTCAGCGTGAATGTGTGTGTGTGTTTGGGTGGGGGTACTAAAGGGGTGTTCAGAAGTCAACACATTTGGTGCCCGTCACCGTGGCTTGTGTTGATGTCTGCTGCTGCTGTGAGGTTGGCGCGGGACGTTTTTGTGCCGCTGCTTTAGTGCGCAGACACATAGAAATAAACACTCATTGTGAGTATTGTGAGACATTCTAAAATTGCGGTTGCACACACTCATGTTACTTCATGCCTGCTGGGCACCTCTCCTCTGAGGAGCATTTGTGAGTTAGAGCTCAAGAGATAATATAATCAGCTGTGTGTGTGTATGTGTTTGTGTGTACGTCTTTGTATTGGGTGGGGGTCTGCTGTGTACAGTGTGGTGCTCTGTAGCAGCAGGATTTAGACTAAACAATGTGTCTCTCCGTGGCTCCATGGGCAGCCGGGGGGGAGTGAGAGGGGGAATAGTGTGTATGTCTGTGTGTGTGTGTGTGTGTGTTTGAGAGAGAGGGGGGAGGGGAGACACATTCCCTTGTGGTGACGCCGACTACCCCCCCCCGCAACATACACACGCACAGACATACACATACACGCACCATTTCAGCAGCAGCTGAACAGATTGAATCCAAGACTCCCCTCTTTTTTTCATTTATTGAGTGATAAACACCCCTCGTCCCTCCTCCCATTCACATTTCACACACTAATTGAAAAATCATTTCACTGGGGGAATGTCCCATGGCCTTCTTACAGTACCTTCTAATGTACCTTCTTTTACTCTGCTTTGAAGGGGTTCTGTATTTCGGTCTTTCTATGTCTATCTTTATGTTTTTCTTTCTTTCTTTCTTTATTTAATGCGCTTGTTCTGTTTTTTTGTAAACTAAAGCAGCATGCCCGGTGGCAAAGCAGAACATTTGTTTTTAACTAGTCTGGATTCTGGATTCAAAGGCACTGCAGGACAATGTTTTCGACATGTTTTTGGTGGCATCCCTACATGTTAAATAATTGAAAATAGACTTGAAGATCCCTTTAATGGCAGCTTAACAACAGTGACACAAACTGAGTGCCGTAAAATAAAAAAGCAGAAACTGATTGGTCTTAAGGTGTCCAGTCCTATAAAATATCCTTTGGATCAGATCGGGACAGTACTCAATAAACGTGAAGTATGTCAGTGTAGTGATTGAAATGTTTACAGTATGTACGTATTTAATTGCTTGATCAGTATTTATGTCTGTTTAAACTATTAAAATTAATGGGTCATCCATAATTAACCTTATGGACATTGGTCTTCATGAGTAGTATTTTTAAAAAGATTTGTTTTTTGAAACTTTACAATAAGGTGTCAACTCTGGGTTATCTTTATTGGCCCAGAAATTCCGTATTGGCATATAGTAACTGCAGTTTTTTTGTGTCATTGTTTTTTCCCACAGTTACTTTCTGTTTTTGTTAATCTAATAAAGCTGTAGTGACTGCTGCTTTAAGATGACTCTTATAAACAGACATTTCTGCATACACACGTTCATTCTCTCGCATTCTCAATCACTCACATGCTGCCCACTATGAAATGGTGTCTGTGTGCTTTTTGGCTGTCAGCCACAATAATGCCATTGCTCCTCTCCTCTTTCCCAGCTGCCCCTGTCTGCTTTTGTGCTGTGTTTTGGAGGCTCGGATCACTTTACATTCGTTGCCCCACGAGGAAACAAATGCCAGGTTGATTTGCTGAGTTACTTTAAAGGTTCATCACTGGAAAGGCTCTGTGTTCTGTAGACTGACATTTGAAACGTATGATAAATTGATTTTGTTTTGATCGAGACTATGTTGCGTTTCCTCTTTTCTAGAGAAAGGCACATTAAACGTTAAGGCAGGCCTCTGACATTATTTTGATCAGTCCGTCTCCTAATCTGCGGAAGTAGACACTCAAGCCTCCTCGTCTCTGCAATATTGTGGGGGAAGTTGACATTTTAAAATAGCCCGCCTGTAGACCAGAGATAGAGATTAAGCTGCCTTTAGCCCCACAGAGGAGAGTTGGCCACATGGACTTGAGCTGAAGTTGCATTAGGGAAAGCTTGGCAGAGGCTTCCAGACCCACACAGATCATGCAGGGGGAGGTGAGCCATTCTTCTGCCAGCAGCGCCTACATGTCTGGGTGGTGCGAGAGAGGCAAGTGCAGAGAAGAGAGCTGGAAGGGGGCGTATTTGTAAAAGGGTATTTCAAAACCCTGGCACTGCTCTCTGTGGTCAGAGGCTCAGCACTGAAGCTTTTCAAGCTACGCTTTGGTCTGCCAGTTGCAATCACACACCGGCCTGACTGACCAAAACCAGTGGAACAACTGACTAACGGTCAAACCTGTAGACCTTTTTAAAAAAATGCTCATGATCTTGCTTAAGTAATGTTGGGGAATTGTTCTGTCCTTCAAGACGGAACACTTCAAGTTCTGTCTTGAAAAATGTTTTCCACTAATGTATACGAATGTGGGTTTGAGGTTTGTTGGAAAAATATTACACAGGTGGAAATTGCTCCAGTGCAGCATTTTAAAAATAAGGTAGTGGGCAGTCTGTGAGCATCATAGTGCAAACTCAGCTTCAAGGAACAGTTACTTCTTTCGACACACTTAAAATTGTCACTAGCTTATTATTAAGTCTTGACACAAGGTACACTCACTTTAAACAAGCACTTTAATAAAGAGTCAGTTTATGAACCCTTGAACCCTTGAACCCTTATTTTTAATACATTTTTCAAAATTACTCAAAATCTTTGGTGTAAAACATTCAGCATTGAGATTTATAATAATGCCTTTTTCATCATTAATGCTTTGTAAGGACATTGTGATTTAAATGTTTAACTTCATTATAACAGCTACCTTAGTATGATATTGAAAAGCAGTGTCCATGCCTGTGCCCCGCTGTGTGCCACCATTTTACCCTTGGCACAATTGCAGACATGTTTAAGTAAATGAATATTGCAAAATGACCATGTGAAGCAAAATCTGTGCAATTCTGCCATCAGGCAGTTACTGGACATTTAACATTAACAAAGGCTAGTAAAAAAAGGCAATGCAGTAGTAATAGCATATTTTATGTTTTAGATTTTTTTTATCCATTATGTTAAACTATGTTATGTTAAAATTATTTGAGGCTTATTAGTTCCAGCATGGAATTTAGCAGCAGTGTTTTGTCTATGATTAATAATAATTTATCTTCCAGATTTATTCCTGGTAGGCATAGTTTATGTATAGTGAGTAGGCTGTGCTATTTACAAAATATGACTACCATGCTCCCTATCCTCCAGTAGACTGTTTTCTCATATATTGCATTGTTGTTGATCTTGCTTTTCTCCTGTGCATTTCCGTCTTCTCAGCTTCATATGTCAGGGTATCTCAGTGTTGTAATTAGCTGGAGAGTTTGAGAAAGTGTCATTGGTTAGTGTTCCTCTTAGAAACTATTGGAAATAGAGCTAGTCGCCTAGTTACAGTCCTACCAGTCGTGGCTACTTTATGTAATGGAAGATTCTGTGAACAGGTTCCCATAGTGACAGCAGGGTAGCTGTGAAAGGGTGGAGCTGATTTCCACAGGATGGAAGAGAGTGATGGTTTTAGCATGATTTTTTTTTCTCTTTGTGCAAAACCCTTTGGAGACATGTTTACACATAGGCTTGGGAAACCTGTTTGTGCACGTTCAGCAAGTTTTTAACACTCTAACACACATTTACAAGCCTCTTGACCCTTTGTGGGGATAATCTCAGACTTCCTCTTAGCTGGCAGTAGGTAAACAAGTCTGGAGATTGCTAATCTGAGCGGTGTAACTTGCTCTGATGGCTGGAGTCGGAGACGCCATCTGGCCCAGCCAAGCTCCAGTGCGCATGGTTCATTTCTGTTAGAGTGCGTTGCTGCACCAGCAATAAGATCAGAAATTGCAGGAAGTCTTCAAGACCATGTTTTGCCCTGCAGAGCTGGTCTGGTACTTCACAGCCCAATCTGGGATCAGTTTTATATATGTGTGTGTGTGTGTGTGTGTGTGTGTGTATATATTTTTATATATATATATA
>JBBPCZ010000002.1:18118952-18154177 GCA_037974445.1 Brycinus macrolepidotus
TTTGTATATGTTTGTATATATATATATATATATATATATATATATATGTATAATTTATGTATGTATTTATTTGGTGATGTAGAGATTTTGCGAGGTGGGATGACCGTAGTTCAGTGTAAAAAGATGGACCCAGAAGCAGGCTGACTGCTTAGGGACATGAAATTATAAATGTTGATTAGTCTCAGTCCTGTCCCTTAATTGGCTCCTCGATAAAAAAAGGAGAGACAAAGTTCTGTTGTCACCGTCTTTGCTCTTGAAAATACATTAATTTGTGTTTTTTGGAGCCGTTTCACTCAAAATAAAGAACGTTCTTAGTTGTTACTCATACTGAAGCAATTACTCAATCGGCTGAATAAATCATGCTCTATTTTGGCTCCCAAGCTGAAAGAAAAAGGTGCTTTTGAAGGCTTTGTTTTGGGAAAGGGTGATATAGAGACTCTCTGTTTCCATTTTCTTTGTTGATGAACAGTTGCAGCCAGCCCAGTATCTGCTCTGTTCTCAGCTCCTCTTTGCAGAAGTGACAGCTTCAGCGCTCAACCTTCTCATCCAGAACGGACCACCATCGACCAGACTTAAGCCCCCTACTCTCTGCACCACCCTTCCTAGTCTCACAGTTTTACTTCATGCTTCCCTTCTCCTTCATTACCTCATGTATACTTTAGAGAGAATTCTTTTTGTTTAAACCCTCAAGTCTTTGTTTTGATTATTTTTGTTCTCATCTTGCCCCCCCCCAGGTCTAACAACATCTCTGCTTTCTCTCTCAGGCTTGCTTTTACTTGCTGTCTTCCATGTGCAGTTCAGCAGAGCATAGCCTATTGTTCTGGCTTTATGCTAATCCTACATGCTATTTGGTTGTTTGTGTGAATTTGAAAAAAAAAGTGACCAATGGTTGGCATCATTACACGAGGAAAGCTTAATCTAGAATGAATCGAGAGTGTTTTATCACCCTCCAGCACTACTCTAGGACTTTGTTTGGGGAAATGAATATGTGACCCTGTTCAGCAAGGTTAGTATTTTTGTACTTGGTTATTTACAAGCAAAAACCCCTTTGGCCAGTAGCTTGGAAAAGTTTCCTTAAGTCATCAGTTCCCATCAGTGCTGCTTCTCTTCTCCAACCAAGACTCTGCACTTTTTGATCTACCCTCTGACCTACAAACCAGCCGCAGTTGTTTGCGCAGTATAATCACATTCTGTCTTAAGGGAGTTGACATTACCTCATTAGAGACTTCTCAGATCTCAGAAGAATTCAAAAACTCCAGTTTGTGCTGCACTAATTATATGTGATCAGCACTCCACTGTGGAGGTTATGTGCCTGTGATGTGCTGAACACTTCACATTACTGTGTCCGGCTAATTCTTTATGTGCAAGTATTTACTGTGTTATTGTATGTCTTAACAGATTTTATCATTCATAGTAGTACCTGCAGAAGATCATTTTTTTAAAAATGTATTGGCATCATGCTAGTTCTTAGGTTTGACTGGTATTTCAAGCTTATATTTGATGATGCATTTATTGCACTCTGGAAGAGCAGAATGTTGGTGGGATGCTGGAGTTAAAATGCTTTCGTTTTATTCGTTTTACCTCATTTGTAAGCTTAAGCTGTATCCCAACAAGGATTATGTTTTATAGTTTAGAAATCTAATGTATCGTCAGATAATTGATTAAAAAAATATATACACGTTGCACAGATGTTTATATTAGATTGATATTTCAAACCAATATTTTACGTATTTATTATAAGTAATTAACTGATATTTTATGTAATTGTTGTACTCCTGAACATTAGAGTAATGATGGGCTGCTGTGCTAAAATGTGTGCATTTTATCAATGTCTCTGCATTAGGCTAACATTCATGCTCTGGAGGTGAATGTTAGCCTACATTTCTCTGTAAGTCTAATGATATTGTAGATTTAGTTCCAGATTTACTGTTTTTCTAAATGTTTATGCATTGTTTTTGTCAGATATATACATGAAAAATATCTGATATTGGCATGGGCCTAAAATCCTTATATCAGTGCATCTCTGCCAATGATGATAATACCTTTTTTCAGAGCAGTGACGCAAGAAAAAGGGAGAGGGGAGGGACTCCTTCATGCCAGCTCAGCGTGATTCATTCTGTTTTTCTTCCATCTCTGTGTATTCCTATCTATTCTGTTCACTCTGGCTCTCTTGATAAACTAGGACACCATCACAGTAAAGTGCTTTGACTCTGCTGCATTATTCCAGCAAATGCGTGCATGTTTGCACTGTGGGCATCATATAGTGAAGATCTGCTACATTGTCTTGAGTCTGTTTGCGTGTCTTTGGGCTTTTGTTCTGTCTGTGTGGTTTGTTTTGTGTCTGCGCGAGTGATTTGTGTGTTATTTACAGCCTTTAGTGAGCTGGATGTTGGTAAGAGACTGTAGTTCCTGTCTGCTAAGCGGGCAAGGGAGCCAATTGTTTTGTTTTTTTTTCCTTCTTCTAGACGCCTTTTTTCCCTTTCTCCCCCTCTCCCTTTTTGTCCTTTTTTCATGTCCCAAATGGCGTCGGCAGTGCTGAGGGGAGTCTCCAAATACTCATTAGTGCATTACTGAAGTCTGGAACCCTGCCAGCAAGTCCATGCAGCTTTCCTTGGGAACTTAGAGTGAGCGAGGGAACGAGAGGGGTGGGAAGAATGAAGGAAGGAGGTGGAGACAAAAAAGAGAGGGAGGAGTGTGGCAAAAAATAACTTTTTTTTTCTTTCAGTGTTCAGATTTGGAATTTGAAGTCATGTAGAGCCAAATCCGTTTCAGTCACTGTCTGTATATAAACCATCTGTTCAGTGCTGGCATTTAAGAGTGATGTTTTTTTCCTCAGGTGTGTGTGTGTGTGTGTGTGTGTGTGTGTGTGTTTTTGTTTTTTTCCCCCTACATATTCAGTATAAATATGCTTTATACAACCTGTATCCTGGGTATCGAGGGGCTGACAAAAGTAGCTTGACTGGGCAGCTGGTGTGTGTGTGTGTGTGGGTGTGTGGGTGTGGGTGTGTGTGTGTGTGCGCATGTGCGCGCGCATGCATTGTGAAGGCAGTGTGTTTTGCTGCTGTGGTGAGAGCCCTGGCACGTAATCGGATTCAGCACCGTCAATCAGGAGGAGAAGGGCAGCCGCTTGCCATGGAGCTCACATTTCAGTCCATAAAGCCAGAGGGTGGGCTCTTACTGTGCAGCCCAACAGAGAGAGACCAGCACTCAGCAACTCCCCCTCTCTTCCACTCCACACTTATTTCTCTGCCTTTCATTCAGACTGTTACTGCTGTTCCATTTGTTAATTGAACACCAATAGTCCTTCATAGCTCTGGAAAATGGAAACAAAAAATGTAAAGCCCCGTTTGAAGTTTGAATTTAACTGGACCCAAACAATAACCACTCCTGAAAGGTTTTTTTCCTATGTATTTTTTTCCCTTGACTAGTCTTGTTTTCTTTTTGAATCAATCGTTCAGTTAATTCGTGGTCAGCAGATAAACGCAATCTATCAAGAGGCTGCAGTTACTTTAACTGTCTAGAAAGAAAACATTTACTTTGTTGAAAGGATGGACAAAACTGGCATTGTCTATAATTTAACAGCCCTCTATTTAGAGAGGAATGTAGCAGTAATTTGTGATAAAAGGCTCCTTGTTAGGTAACCGCTTCCTCATAAGTCATACAGTCGTCATTTTATTTTGCGGTGTATCTTGTCTAGGGCTAGGTGTTTTCCTTGCCTGATACTATTACCAGTACCCTGACTTTGATATCAATTCATGAATGCTACTTTTTTTAGGCCTGCTTTTAATTTGCCTTACGTTTTGTATTTACAGGTGCTCAGATGTGCCTTGTCTGCCTTTTGGAGTGATCTCTAAATGTTTTCTGTCAAATACGAGCTCTGCTGACCTTCTGTTTTGCATCACATGCAGTTGTTTGAGGACGCTCTCAGAGTGGCCTTGACTTGCGAATGAGCCATCAGTAAAACACAGGAAGTTATAAGCAAGCTGGGGGCCACTTTGGACCATTCTAATCTGAAGTCTGACCAGGATCAGAGATTACCTGGGAGAAAATATAAGCAAGTGACAATTTTTTCTTTTTTAAGAATACGGCACCAACAGCCTTAGTGTTAATCTTTTCTTGGTGCTAACAAACCCCGTCCTTAGACAGCAGTAATGTGACATTTATATGACATCTTTATCTGAGCCCCTAGCATGCCCTCCTTACTCTGTTTCCTACTTTTTTTTTTTTTTTACTATTCAACCATATGTTGTGTAGCAGACTTCAGTGACCTTTACTCTGAATGGGTTGATAAATGAAATATTTTCCCAAAAAAAACAACTGCAGCTTTACTCCAAGCCTTGGTGCAACATGAATAGATTAAACGTCTTTGGTAAATGGAGAGAGAATGAGATTGGCTCTGACTTTAGTGCGAGGAGTTGTGCTTACTTTTATACCTGTTTTCTATTTGTGGTATTTGTATTCTTTCAATACCCCTCTACTTTCCAATATAGTTAGAAAACTAGGTCACATTACGGTTGTTTTAAATCTACTTTCAGAAATTCTGTGTAATCAACTTTGGAATTAGTAAGAGCGTTTCACTAAATTCCCTGGCACAGAGAGCTCTCATGTAGCAAACAAAGATATTTGGCAGTGTTTCAAATTTTGTCATTCGTAACCAGGCACCTTTGGAAGCATTCTCGGTTTTCACAGCTGAATTATTTAGAATTACAGATTCAGTGGAGTCAGTCATGAGTACTTAATCAGAAATGTGCAGCAGGAGTGATGCACCGAAAAGATGTTTTGGACTAAAACTAAAAACAAATGAAAAATATAAATAAATAAAAGAAAGAAAGAAAGAAATGGTTGTATGAAAATATAGTATGTTGGCTACATTATGGGTTCTCTAGAATAGAATGGTGGGTTATCCAAAGCAATAAATTTCATTATTTTTAGTTTAGTACTAGGCATTTTAGGACTTTTGTTTATAAAATGTAATTTCAACAACTATGACCAGCGTAACAGCCTTTTTTTTTTTTTTTGGTTGCTTCTGTTTTTTTTCCTAAGTTCTGCATATTAAGCTGCGTCTTGTGTTTTCAAGTAGAATCAAACCTGTAATGGAGAAGTTCTTGGATGTTGTTCTGCATGTTCATGTTTAAACTGAAGTTATTATACATTTCTTGTCAAATGTTCTTGATAGAAACAGTTAAAGTTCTATGCAGCTGAAATATTCACTGCTGATTTTCTGCTGCTTAAATTGTTGAAGCATGTCTGCAGTGCCTGGGATCCGTCTACTCAAAAGAGCGTGATGGACAGATGGATGAACTTATGGAGACATGTAGAGATGGTGGGCCATCTGCAGATGGAGAAATACGGCTGACTGAGAGAGCAGGTGCTGCCCTCTGTCTCCTGGTGTTGTTCTCCCCAGATTGTGTCAGTCTCTGGCAGGCCCCACACAGATCATGGAATGTGGCATCACTGAGTGACTGACAGTCGAAATCGACAGGCTACAGTGCCGTAGTGTGGACCTCTAGGCAAAGGCCAATTCACTTAAGGTCGAAAAAAGAATTTTGGTCATGATCACAGGCATGAAATTTGTCTGAAGCAGTATTGTAAAACTGTCATGCCCAAGCATGTCCAATTTCTCAAATCATTTTTAATGAGGAACAGTTCCCACATGAGGCAGCAAGAAACTCAATTAAGGTTTCTTTTTTTCTGCTTCTGCTCAGAGTTCTTCGGAAGCTCATCGTCCCTCAGCAAGAGTAATAATTATCATCAATTTCCCCCCTCCCTGATACGGAGCTGATGAATATTCCTTATTAAGACCTCTTTTCCCCACTATGCGGCTTATTGCCTTATAGCCAGCATTAGATAGACCTATTAATCTCTCTCAGAGTGTAGAGTGGGCTGTTTATTTTTGTAGACCTGTTACATAATAGGTATTTATTTTCATTATATGAAATGTGATTGGGCTTTTTTTTTTGTAAACATACCTCTTTGCCATTTGACACTATAGTCTCAGTGAGGAATTAGTTGTTCCTTGCTGCGCTATCGTTTGTGATCTCTTGTCAAACCGCATAGCGTCATTTACAGGCAAAGTCTGTAGTGGTTGAGTGGTTTATAATTGGTGGAAGGGCAAGCCAGTGGCACAGGCAAGGCAGGTGTGACGGCAACTCCTGATGAGTCAACAGGTGAGTCTGAAGAAGAATGCTTCCTGATAACTCTCACTAATGTCACAGACATGCAACAGAGAGATAGCTTTAATCCCGTCTGCCTGTCTGATTCATTGTCTCTTAACAACCGCGTTGGACTAGGGCCAGTTACGAGAGGAGGGGGGGGGCACTAAAAAAAGCCAGTTCCAGTCAATACTTTGTGGGTTTAGCACCAATTAAATGTGTACTTCCACGAAAAGATGACCTGTCTGAGACTAGAAAGCCTGAGTAAGAAGCTGAGTATGTGTTTGAGGCCTGTAAAAACAGGAGTGTGTGTTGTGTTGGATTAGGTCTTGTTTGAAATGTTAAGATCAGACCATTTTACATCAATGATAATGAGGTTACCGATTCTTAACAATTCCAAAACCAGTACTTTAATTTGATTGTTTGAAGGGGTCTTTAGCACAAAGCCAGAGGATAGCTATTTTGTTTACTATAAATAAAGATGTTTACATAAAATATATTGTATGTACCAAATATGTATTGAGTTGACTAGCTAAATCATAGGACGTAGTTTGGTTAAGGTTTAAGGTTTAAGGTTTGCTAAACTTAGTTTAGTATTCACAAAATAACTGCAGCTGATGTCAAGGTTTCGTTTCCTTATAAAAATTGCTGACAGACATGATTGAAAACTAAAGGCAACTGTGAAGTGTTAGTTTTACCAGAACCAATATGTGTCCATGTTGCCTTCATAGCCCTCCTTTAGTAAACACTGTAGATTTTTATACTGGTCACGTCGCGCAGCGGACAGTTTTGAGCTTTAATAGTCTATTTTCCTGCCACTTGCTGCAAGCAGCGTGACTCATTAAGTATGTACAAAAATACTTCTGCAGCATTTTCACTCCTGAATGGTGTTAAAAAACAAAAGATTTGCAGAAATGTCTGCTGTGCAGCCACTTTCTGGTATAAAAGTAAAGAATAAAAGAATAAAGAATAATTCTTTGCTAGTATAATCCAACCACTTTGTCAGACTTCCTAAAAAGAATCAATAGCCATGGAATAGAATCAATAGACATTGTCCAACCCTGATGTTTTGGAGGATCTGAGATGGTGACTCATGTCTCTGGCTGTTTTCTTTCTTCTCTGGTTGATTTCTGTGAGCCTCTATCTGCTGTCTCATGCCCTCTCATCTCCTCAGTTCTCTCATTTATAGTTTTTGTGTGTTTTCAGGCCTGTAGCTATAGTTACATGCTTGATTACGTGCACCGAAGCTCACATGGTACTTGTTTGTCTGTGGTGGTGATGGATGTCCGCTTCCACCTAGACACAGAGACCGGGCTGGGGATGTCTGTTGCCTAGGTGACATGCTGAATGATGGGATAGTGAAACACTTTGGACACAGGCTTTTATTCTCTGCCACCTGCTGTGCATAGCAGCAAGAACAGGAATTATAAAGCTCTCTGCTTTCAGCAAAAAATTCACTTATGTGCTCAAAACCACCAAATTCGATTCGCATTCCATCATTTAGTATTTTGCCCCCTTCTTACTGAGCTAGTGTGGTTTCTATTTGTGTTTTTTTTTTCAGTGAGCAATATCAGAATCTGATTAAACATGTCAGCTCAGCTAATCTGATTATGAATATGCAGTGGTACAAAAAACGACATTTGTTATTCACATAATGCCCCTCTCATGACTGTCACTACAGCAGCTTTTATAGTTCATATGTTTCAGAAGGGGCTCTCACATCAAAATATGTCCTTCCTATGGTTACAGTTTATATATGGTGGTCAGTGGGAGCTCTTTTATTTATCCCCTTGACCTGTTCCAAGCCTTTAAACACATGCTGCCATGTCCACATCTTTCTATCCTCACCTTACACCCAAACACCCAAATAGAGTGTCTTCCAAGCAAGCAACTTGCGTTTACAGAGAGAGAGCGAAATCCTGGTGGTCTGCAGGCCAAAGCAGCTTTAAGACCCCCCAGGGTTCTAGAGAAGCTGAGTGTCAGATCAGAAGGAGGGGTCCAGACAGGCCAATCTGCTGCCCCTCATAAGCTTCTCACAACTCCAACTACAGTCACAAGCGCATACAATCCAGCTGTCTGGCATTTAGCGAGGAGGATTGGGTCAAAGGGAGTGATTGTTTGCTGTGGAAAACACTGTCTGTGTGTTGCAGGTCAGGGTGTACTGTATGCTGTTATATATCCTGAAAATATTAGGGCAGCAGTTTACAGGCTTTGAATCTGAGTACTCAAATGCCCGTCCTAAGTACTACTTTAAGTATGTTTGTTTTCAGATAGCAAAAGAGGTACAGAAGGAAGTGCAGTAAGTACAAAACTTTGTTCAGCAATGTGCAAAGTTCACTTAGTGGTTCAGGGTTTTAATACATTTGCATATATTTGCATACTTCATTATTATATAAGAATCAACTAAGCCGGTTAACCAGCCTGCTGTCTTTGTCTGTGTGGCTAAACAAGTGACTGAGGACGTGCACGGCTTCTCCGCCAGAATTTCATTAGACTAGAGCCAAACAAATTGAATGCAATGTAGGTCTTCTTTGCGGTGCATCCTCTCAAATATTTGTGAATACTCATTTCTGATGAGTAAATGTATGGAAAGTTAATAGTCTAACCTTAGCTAAAGTCTGTTTTTCTGACTGCCATAGCCTAAAAAGAAAACAAATCCTAATCTTTCTCATGTACTGATCAGCCATTAACATTTAAACAACCTGCCTGACATTGTGTAGCTCCCCCTCATGTGACCAATGCAGCTCTGATCCGTTGAGGCATGCGCTCCACAAGACCTCCTGAAGGTGTCCTGTGGTATCTGGCACCAAGAATGTAGCAGTAGATCCTTTAAGTCCTGCAAGTTGCAAAATGGGGCCTCCATGAATTGGACTAGTTTGACCAGCATGTCACACAGATGTTTGAAAGAATTAAGAAATTTCCCACTCCTTTGTAATAAAATGATTGGTGTTATTCACTTTAGCTGTTAGCGGTTTTAATGTGGCTGATCGATGTATTTAGTATTTATTTTACTTGGCTGCATGTTGTGCAATGGTCAAGTTATGTATGCTAAATACCCTCTTGAGTCTTGTAGCTACCAGTGCAGCGTATATGCTGCTTTCTGTCATTGAATTTAAAGCTACTGCCAAATTCAGAAAATAAATACACAGTAAGGGGAAGGGCCGTCCTTGTTATATATCCACAGTGTCCACGTCTTCACCAGAGAAGCGTCTCTCTCTCTCTCTCTGAACACATGCGATCACCAGTAGACCCTTCTTGTGATAGCAGAAGGAGGAGGGGTAGAATGAGGTGAGACAGCAGCAGCCTCTTGGCAGGAATGTTTACAGGATTTTTTAACTTTTTAGGAGGATTTATAACTGACTTGGGCTGTATGGTATGTTCTTCTGTAGAGAAATCTACAAACATCACCAAAACCTGACTGTCTCTCTTAAAACTAAACTTAAAACTACAGAGATGCTTGGCTTTGGCCTTCAATCAAAAAAAAATGCAGTAAGGTTACTTTTGGGGAAGTCCCCCTCCTCTCTCTTGAATGTCTATGGTGGGCTGACAAGACTTTGCTGCAGTACCCAGCACTGAAGCTGTGCTTCAGCCCACCAGTATTAGCACAACAATATACAATATTGGATTTTGGTTTTAGCTCTATTATAGATGTGTAAAACTTGCTTAAAGACACTTACAATCATTTTCTAGGTTTCAGAGTGTTTTGATAGAAAACTAAATAGAAAGTTTCCTTTCCAGAAAGGTGGTTTCTGTTATTTCTAACATTTCCAATGCTGTATAAAGTTTCTCTTGGTGTAATTATAAGAGAAACAGAACAAACCAGTCCAATCAAAACAAACTATGTGAAGTTTATCAGATACATTTTTAGCGTAGAAACAGAACTCAGGAAGAATAGAGTCAAAACATTTATTTGATATTGTGATATGTTTGAAAAATATTATCATATTGAATTTTATTTATACTATTGAGCATTGCCTAAGGCACAAGGCCAGACAGTTTCTGCTTACTCCTCAGGCATGGCAACCAGAGTCATACTGCTGCTCAAATGGCCCTAGCATAGCCTGAGCACCACACTGTTTATGCTTACATAAGTGCCAGAAATGTCTGTGAAAACATATGGTGGCCTAATCTGTGCTGAACTCTGTAACAAAATCGAGCAATTGCATTCAATTCTCTTGTTTATAGGTTTTTTCATTTGTTCTCAACTCAGTGGTATAAAGATCCTGCATTAAGGTGACCATACATGCCCCTTCTTCTTTTATAAATCTTTTTTTTAATCTTTTCAAAATGGAATGGGATGCCACTTGGGTATTGGTGGCACTGTTTTTCCAGAAAGCGATAAGGTCCAAGGTATAGAGGAGTGAAAAAACAAGTTCAATGTCTGTTGCTGAGGCTTATTCAGTGTGTTTTTACGTTGCTGAGGCTTAGTTTAGCTTGGTGTTTATTCAAGTGCCTTTATTGCATTTTTCAGCTCTGCAAACAGAAAATGCATCAGGTATCATAAATCAAGGCCATCCGTGTGTCTTCAGATGAATGGACAACAAATCTAAACCATTGTCTGATTTCCTCAAGTACATTGCTTTATGTTCTCTTTGCAGGAGAATTTGCTCTGTAGCCACTTGCTTGAGCTGGTTGATGGCTTTCAGTAACATTGTGATTTGTGCCAAATGGCAGTTCTTGGTCTCTGGGGTAAGCCGTCTCTGGGCTTTGCTGCAGATCAGCCCCTGAACACCACTGAAGTTACGCTAGAGTGAAACGGGTGATTTGGTGCCCTGTAGGGCTGTATAGTTTGGTGAAGCCATCTAATTGTGTTTTTTTTTCCTGACCAATATTCAGATTGCAATTTAAGTGTGATTATTTTATTTCAGTTCATCTCCAAGACTTTTTCAGCCAAGAAGACCAGCCCATCCATTTTTTTTTTTTGCTTGAGCTTTAAATGCTGGATGTAGTCAGCCTGTCCACAAGCTAGATATCTCCCCTTAAAGCTTAATTAAAACTGTGATTTGAAAATTGATTTTGACTAATTGTTCAGCCCTAGTGTCTGATGCACTCTGGACAAGCTTGGAACACTGTCATCATCATCTCATCAGTTGGAGTTACTTCCTTTAGTTTAGGGTCAGTTCAGGAGATAACCTAAGAGGGATTTAATTACCTGAAAAATCTACTTTAAATCGGTCAGTGAAATATTAACAAGACTTGGGGCTAAGTTTCAGTTCATTGACTAAATTGAAAATAAATGTGTTGAAATTTCATTACTGTGCCTCTCTATATGCTTCTCACTGGCTGCTTTTCATGGAAACCAATCAAAATGGGACATTCT
Source organism: Brycinus macrolepidotus (assembly GCA_037974445.1). Lineage (NCBI taxonomy): Eukaryota > Metazoa > Chordata > Actinopteri > Characiformes > Alestidae > Brycinus > Brycinus macrolepidotus. Next base: position 18,130,425 of record JBBPCZ010000002.1, read on the forward strand.
GATGCATTTTATCCATCTTTTATTTATTTATAATAATAAATAATTAAATAACTGCAGGAAATATGTTTTAAATGAAAGTCACCCTATATAACCCTGCAGTCATGAGCTGTAACCATTCTAATGATCATTGCAGAACTGTTCCCAGATCAGCAGTAGCCTCTACCCATACACCTGACTACTGAGGTAGGCTCATATGCTGGTGCTGCAGCAGATGGTCGTGAAGTCATGGAATGTTTTTCTTTCTTTTATTTCTTTTAGCTCTCTCTTCTCCAGATTATGAGGAGAAGTCTGGGTTCTGTCCCCCACAGAAGATCTCCCTCTTGCCCTTGGCCATCTGAAAGTCAGCCTGACAGCTCTGCAGCCCTGAGAGTTAGAGAGTGACTGGCGATGGGGGCTGTGCCAGCAACCCTAGACAAGCTCTGCTAAAGCAAAGAGCCACTGGCCCTCTAGCCCTTTGGCAAGCGCTGCCTCAGCTTTTGGCCTGAACCTGACACACAATAAATTAATCACGATTTGTACTCGGCTTAGGTTAAAGCGCTCTTTTATTCCCCTTCATTCTTTGTAAAATAAAAGCAGGGTGTTTTTTGTGCAAAAGCGATAGCGAATGACTCAAAGAGTGTGTAAGCAGTGTGGGCAGTTTTGCTGTGATTTCTCTCTGAAACGCAGAGGGAGAATAGAATACGGGGAGGAGGAGGAGGAGGAGGAGGGGTTGTAGTCCTGACTGAAGGTCCTCAGTAAGGCAGAGTTGAACGTTATCTCTGAAAAGGCCGACGTGCCTCCCAGCAGCAGCGGAGCTAGCCTTGAGTAGGAGCATAAACAGTAGCAGGGTAGCTCTGAAATGGTACAGGCTGCCTCCACTGTCCCAAAAACAATAAGCACCCCTCCTCCTACCACTATAACCGTGGCTTCTCATCATCCACTGCCCTTCACACTTCTCCCCCACCCCCTCCATGACTTAGTTAGTAAGGGCACTGTGCCCCCTGCAGGTTTGAGGACAAACTATAAATTAGTGAATTTTTTTGGTTTGTTTTTATTTTACCTATACCTTGGGTTCCATGCGCTTTTACATGGTTGAGTGGATGTTGTGTGTGGCTGTGTGTATACACACACTACCACTCAAAAGTTTTTGCACACACTGAGATTTTCTGCATTTGCATTTTACTCATTTCATGTTTAATAATTTAATATCTACTTATATTTTTATTTATCACTACTAACCTATACAACGGCACCTAATATAATTATAATATGGGTTAGATATTTAACGCTCTATTTAGTGACAGCCAGTGGGACGAAACAGTTAACTAGTGTGTTTAAAGTTAAAGGACAGTCTGGAATTTGGCTCTGCATCACCACACAACCAGTTAAAAAGATTTCAGTTATGCATTGTTATATTCTTTTCATGTTATAAAGGAAACTTGTTTTATTTGACATATTTTCCATTTCTAGCTGTTCACTCAACAACTTCCTAATGTTTATCAAGAATAAAAAGATGCAGTTTTTTGAAATAAATGGATAAGTGGTAAAAAGTTTTGACTGGTATTGCGTGTTTGTGTGTATACATGTATGTACTGTGTATGTAAAATACAATGATCATCTACACCTTTAAAACAAATAACATCGATTACAGTGGCACTTGTCAATTGGATATATTTTCTGATGTGTTTGAATCAGAAAAAAGGCACGGTGTACGCATCTGAGGGTCTGTAATGAAGGCCAAATTTGTGAGGTGTTCTGGTGTGCTGTGGTTAAGAAATACCAGAAGTCCGAGGAAGGACAGCCAGTAAACCAGTGACTGGATCATGGGCTCCCACAGAGGACCTGCTGAAGCACAAATTGCTGAACATGTTATTACTGGCATTGCTTGCTGTGTATGGAGCTGAGAACATGCAGACCAGTCACAGTGCGCATGCTGGCCCCGCCCACCGTCTACATATTATAGCCTACAAATTCCCCAGATCTCAATCAGATTGAACATCTGTGTGATATGCTGGACATCCTATTCTGACCACAGAACTTTTCTACAGAAAGTCAAAAAGTGTGATTTTAACTTTGGACCACAGGACCTGTTTCAAAAAAGCATCACGCTTTTGTTTAGATGTTCCTTAGCAGACTTCTGGTGCTGAATTTTGCGTTGAGGATGCAGCAAATTTTTTGTCTGATGACTCATCAAGGTTATATGTGCAAGTGTCACTACAGAGTCTTTTGATCCTGTGATCAGTTCTCTCAGAACACTTTGCTGTCGTCTTACGGTTCTCTCCTGCTTTGTGGGCATATCTCTCTCTCTCTCGCTCTCTTACTCTCTCTTGCTTCGCTCTCTCTCTTCCTCCCTCTTCCTCTCTCTTGTTTGCTCTCTCTCTCTCTCGCTCCCTCTCTCTCTAGCTCTCTCTATCTCGCTCTCTCTTTGTGTCTTTCCTTCTCAGCTTTGCAGAGCCTGTTTTCTTGGAGGCATAGCAGAGGCAGTACGCGTGTGTGTGTGTGTGTGTGTGTGTGTGTGTGTGTGTGGTGTATGAGTGTGTGTGAGAGAGAGACTGGAGAGCAGGATCTGTGCGTAGGCTGGCCTGTTCCTCTCCACCCCTCAGCGCCCGAGCAGGCAGACAGCTTTTCACCTAAATTACAGGAAACTGTCGCGTCTAATGACCTCCCTCTCTGGTTCCACAACAAAGACACTGCGCACAGCTCACCGTCAACACACGCACGCAAATATACACACACTAGCTTGAGCTGGACATTTTTAGATATTGTTTTGGGTAAGTTGCTGATTTCCTAACAGCAGTCCTCTAAATAACAAATATTTGTAAAAAGTATATTTACTACATTTAAAGTAGACAGATAACGCAGTTAGACCTATCAGCATTTTTTTCCTTAATGAATTGCCAAAGATTCCTTGGCCAAAATTGATATGTTAAGATGATAGAGTGTATGTTTAAAATTCTCTCACTGTTCTGTTGCCAGAAGAAGTAGAGCCTAATTTGTACAGTGTGTGGCCTCTAGTCTGTTGATTTTCTACGGGAAAATAAATACTCATCCTCTACAGAGAACTCACTTCTGCACATTTTGATGCACAAAAGGTGACGTAAGCGCTGCTATTCTTCTCAAAGCATGCACAGACTATACTGCACCCAGCAAAATTACAGTTTGTTTATCTTTAGTGGCTCAGTATAGCTCAATGACGTTAAATGGACACAATAAATACATTTTAGCTCACACCTGAAAATCTTGTCTGAATTGTCCTACCATGGGAATCTCAAGGAATTTTGAGTAAGAGTCCGCACTGAAGTGGGCTTTACCACAGACGACAGATGGGCACATATCTCTTGTGAGAGATATGGGACACAGCCTCTCTGTCTTGGCAAATTAGGTTTTTGTGTTTATGTGGCTTATTTGTTTTATTGTTATCTCCGTGCTGTGCCAAACTAATTAACCCACAGGCAACTGTTTATACAAAGGCGTAAAGATGAAGAAGATGGCTCTGTCTACCTCAGTCTATATCTGTCTCTCATTAGGACCTACTAGAGAACTGTGGTGTGCTGTTACTCCTCTAACTAGGTGCATCTATCCACCCTGAGTGTTCCTCCTATGTTCTCACTGGTGTTTTGCTTTATCTCTGAGACCAGAGTGGAAAAGCAATGGCTTTCTTTAACTTAAAACCATTTTGTATTGCTGGGAGTTTTGAAGATTTTTTTCAGAGACTCCCTAAATTTGCTGTCGATGCTTTTGGCGGTTCCAAAGTGTCAGTTGAGGGTATTGGATCCCCAGAGCTTCTGTATTTCGGACCCTGGTTATGGTAATCATCCTACTGGGACTTTTAGGCAGTCAAAGCCCTCCTTCTGGGCCATGCAGCAGTTATGAGTCTAACTTATATCACAATACTAATGACATTTTCTTCTTAAAGTTTCCCTGTGTCCTTACATTTTTCATCATCTCCCTGCACGTTTATATATTGACCAAATATTTATTATTTCATTAAACATTAAGTTCAGTTAATGTGTGTTTTGAGTAGGAATTATGTTCCTGTAAACCTTGCCACAAAAAATTACTTAATCAAATTTATGGCAAATCAATACCTCCCTCATATGTTTTTTATGGAACTCCTTGTTTACCAATTATTTGTATTTATTAGCCATTAAAACTGCAGATCCTCTAGAGATGCTTTAGCAGGGTCTCCCCCCACCTGTGCCACCCACTGTCTGAATGCTTGCAATACAATAGAACAGCTCCATAATTTCACCCAGCCTGATAAACAACTGCCATTACGATTTTTCCCTCTCACTGACACACACACCCAGCCTGGCTATTTGCATGACGGGGAGAGAAGAAGGGCAGCCAGGAGAGCGAGCGAAAAAGAGAGAGAGAGACGCTGAGGAGAGGGTAAAAAAAAAGAGAGTGGCAGGATTAATTTGCTGGGTACAGTTGGGGTGAGAGCAAGCCAGCTGCAGCAAAGATTGCTATCGGCAGAGAGACAGCCATCCCCAGCCTTGCTGGCTCTGTTTATGGAAATCAGGGCGGCCCTTTTCATTGCTCCTTTATCTCACAGCACGTTTCAGAGGACATTAAATACATGACTGTGTCCGAAAAGCCCCCTTTTTATTTCTCTAGTAACAAAGGACTCATGATGAGGGCTATGTATGGTAATGCACACTTTGGCGTTAATCAGATGCTTTGAACCATTTGATTGAAACGAGTGCGCTTGCTGATTCTGCACATCTATAGATTTGGTTTGTAAAACATAAACGGCTCAGAGGACCAGTTTGATTTCCTTAAGCTGTTCTCTCCCCATCTGCTGTTGTCGGAGCACTTTCAGAAAGCGTTATAATTGAGTTTTTGTGAAAAAGTGCACTTTATGTGTGTGTATGTATGTGTAATGGGGACTAGCAGGTGCAGAGCAGGACCCAGGTGTTCTATTGTTTGGCTACCAGAGAGTATGTTCGGACCACCTACAGATTCAGCCCACCGTTTTTGCATCTGATTAATTAAGATTTAATACTGTTGATCTGGAGTAGTCTCCAGTGCACCCCTGTTTTAGTAGGTCTGTTTCAGTATGATGCACATAATGAGCCACTGCTGCTTAACTGTCTCCACCCAGCCTCTCATTAATGTAAGAATGAGTTCAAATAAATTATTTCAGGCGTTTTAGTGTTTGTAATGCCGTAGCTTGTTAACACTGCTTTACCTCCACTAGGTTTTCGGGATGTTTTTCCTTTAGCATACTCATCTCTCTGTCTTTGTCTCTCCAGCTGCTCAGAGTGAGGAGAGAGAGTGTGCATTTAATGACCAGCACCAGCAGTTTGACGAGCAGAGTGTGGCTAGTGATTGGCACGTGACGCGAGAGAACAACACTATCCTCTGCAGTAAAAGCAGCCGCTGCTTTGGCCTCTGGGAGAAAACCCACGATGGAGACATCCGCCTGGTCAAACAAGGTCAGTGAATCCACATATACACATGTGCACAGACAGTGTTTGCCTTTATTCAAAAATGCCACTGTAAAACCTTGTATGATTTAGGAAAGTGTCATATCATGCAAATATGTGTACAAAGACTTGCTATCCATCCACGTTTCAACATTTGATTTCAGGCTGCTGGACTTACATAGGAGACCAGCATGACTGCCATGACGACCGTTGCGTGGTGACCACCACACCGTCACAGATCCAGAATGGCACTTATCGTTTCTGCTGCTGCAGCACAAACATGTGCAATGTCAACTTTACAGAGAACTGGGCTCCCAGCACTACCAGTGCCACCATACGTGAGTGTGGCGCTGCTGATTTATGTAATCTCACACAGCCACACGAGGCTTTATCTTTAACATCAGCCACCTCAGTCATCTCTCACAAGCTCCCCAAACACACTCAGCTCAAATGAATCTCTCTAATATGCTTGTTTGATCTTACCAGTCTCACTTGTTCCATTTTATCCTGTCCTTCGTAATTACTCCATTCCGATTTCCATTCATGTTTTCCATTTTGGGTTCACTTTAGGTAGCTTAGGTTGCTCTAGCTCCCTCATATTGGCCTGAGCTCACATACAGGCCTTTATAACCTTGCTATCTAAGCGAATATATGGACAAAATGCACATTGTAATTATGTTGCTAAATATAACTTGCAGTACATGGTTCATCTTCAGCAAGTACCTTCATAAAGAAAGCTTGCTCCTCAGCAGAGATGGACGTGTTTGTACAACAACTGTTTCTTTCTTGCACACAAAGACACAATTATTATTAAAAAGTACTGGAGGAGGAAATGTAAAGCACAAAGATAACCTCTGCTGTAGGATGTGATTCTGGTTTTGCACCAATGCATTACATGCTGTCGTTATTAGAATGTTAATTCACGTCTCTCGCCAGATCACAGGATCAGAGATGAAAGACTGGCTGGTTTTAGATTAAACTCCAAAAATCCCCTTATAAAGAAAAGCATGCTACACATACAGACTCCTATTGTCCTTTTGAGTCTGTAGTTTAATGGAAGTACATGCCTCAAGAGGTGGATTGTCAGAAATTGAACTTTTTCAGCATATACATACCCAGAAATCAGAAATCATGCAAAGCTAATGGGTATTGGTTTTAGGCTAGCAAAAGTACTATAACATGTTTAGGGGAATGTTTGTTTGTTCATGTTTATATTAGCTAGGCATATATGCTTCCAGAACAAGTGCTTTTTACTCACCAGTGTGACCACCATGGATCACCTGCGTGTGCCTCCCATCTCCTAACCAAAGCTACTACTGACACAAACTCCAGTGGAAGCTGGACTCTGTCCAATGGAATTACAAGCTAACTGATCCTACTACTGCTAACTATAGATTCTACTGCTCATCAGTGGTTAAGTCTATACACTTCTGCCTGTTATATGTTGTTAGTCTTCTCCGTAGTTATATATCTTTATTCTCTCTTGCTGTCTGATAGACAAAGGATGGAAAGGTTTCACCTTTTGAGTCTTGGTTCCTCCCAAGGTTTCTTCTTTCTCCAGCTTTAGAGAGTTTTTCCTTGCCTCTGTTGCCCTTTGCCTTAGGGGCTCGGACCCGGATTTTGCAAACCCGCTTGGTGACACACAAATGAATATGACTTGATTTGACAGAAAAGTACTTTGGTTGACTCTACAGATGATTCTAAACAATGCAGTGTGTTATTTCAGTATAGCCTACTAGACAGCTAAAAAGCAAGATATTGGGCTAAGCACCCAATTTAGTTGCTTTAGTCTTGTACTTTAGTCTCACTATCATTTATTATAGCAGCCTTTGTTCTCCTTTGTTAGCATTGGGTTTATATGCGTGTAAACTGTAAAAAGACCAGAAAGACTTTTAAAACATATAGACCCCCTCTGCTATTACTCATTGTCATCCATTGAGTCAGACTACTTAAGTTAGCATTTCATATTATTGTTCTGATAACATTAGTAGGGCTGTTAACTTCATCATGGCTTCTTGTAGACTTCTCAATAGTTTTTTAAGCTTGAACTTAGGAATAACTTAGGAATGTAATAAGTTCAAGTCCCAGTGTTGGGATTGTTTTTGGATCGCCGTTACAAATATCAGTATGTCTGAGTTGTTGTTTTGTGAATGTATTGGTTTTGTTAGCTTTCTCAGTTCAGAGTTTTAAAGGGCCTTCATCTGTGCAGCCGTCTCCAGCCATCCATAACAATGCGCTCCATGCAATAGTTACCAAACCTGTTTCGAAGTGCTTGGCTCAAAATATGTACTCTGGAACACTTGTAAGTGTTTTGCTTTTAGATCAGGACTCTGTCTGCAGTGGTACCACCTTATGAATTTTAGATATAGCAATGAATTCAGCACCCCTGTTCTATTGATCATTCAATGATAGCTATGTTTGTTTAATGTTGGAACTAAATCTGACTAAATCTGGATGATGCATGTGCAAAAGGAGTTCAGTATGTATATCATACTTCTTTCTCACTTGCTACTCTTGGGACTAGCTTAGCTCTGTGCAAAACATAAGGATATGTAGGGAACAGGTGGACTTATTACTGTGCAGTGCTGGCTGAGAAGCATTTCCATGGATGAGACAGCGCTGTGTTCTGCAGCTGTCTGCTCAGCCTGAGTTCCCCCATTCAGATTTCTCCCTTTCACTACCCTGGATCTATGTGCAGCCTCGCCTCAGGACATAAAACCCCCTCCCTCTCTCTGCACTCCCACCTATCTCCATCATAATCTATCATATTTCTCTCTCTCTCTCTCTCTCTCTCTCTCTCACTCGCTCTTTCTGTTTCACTCTTTCTCTCTACTCGGGCTTCTCTCTCTCTCTCTCTGTCTCTCTCTCTCGCTCGTCCTCTCCCGCTCGCTTTTCTCTTTTTTGTCTTTTGGCTTTCAGAGCGGCTCTATAGAAGCAGTGGCCCTGGTGAAGGAATAGGATTGAGTCACGGCCCAAATGCGGCTGAACAATGCAGTGAAAAATAGAAGGAAAAAAAAATCAATGGCTGTCAGATTCTGTAGCTGTGAGTTATTTGTTCGTGGATCTCTTTGGCTTGCCCAGTAGCTGAGAAGTTTGTTGACTCCTTTTTCCTTTCATTTTACACAACTTACACAACAGCACTGCAGCTCCTTCCAGTTTGATGAGGAACTGCTTTAGTCTGTGTGTTTTATATGGAAAATTGATGAAAACATGCTGGAGTAGAGCTGGGTGATGCGATTGAAAGTGTATATCTATTTTTCACCCCTTTGGTGTTAAGCAGGGTATTGATATTTGTGTGTGTGTGTGTTTTAATGATTTAAAACATTTCTTCAGTAAGAAGAAGAATCATTTGTACAATTAGACTTAATATTTGTCTTTTTTTTTTAGACTTTTGTTTGGGAGGTTGAAAGAGGGTTGTGTTTAAGTTACTACAATAGATCCCTAAAACATTCTTTTTAAAAGAATAACGTAATAGACAAATTCATTGTTGGGAGCTGAATGGGGAGCTGAATCCTTTGATATCAGACTGCTTTACATGTTAAGTGGTCAGTTAAGATTTCTAAAAGGAGGAATATTCACCTCACAAACACCACAGAGTAAGTGTTGCCTCTGTGTTGGTACCAGGCTTTGGGGTCTGAGGAGGGTGAGCTGGGATGGAGGACAGCAGATTAATGAAGTGGCAAAAACTTTTGTTCAATGCCCATTTATGTTGCAATTGTTGCCAGGCAAAATGTCCAGGCTGTTGTGTTCTCTTTATGCTTAGATACTACCCTGCCAGTGGCCTCTCACTGCCACCACAGAATAGAGTTATCGAGAAAAGTAACATCACAATAAGTCAAACTATACTTTTCTAAGCACGTCATGGATATTGGCAATAGCGAACACTGGTCAACTGCATGTTTCATTTCAAAGAGAGTCTAATATTTCTTTATTGGAGTCCCAGCTGGTGAGATGAATTGAACATTACTAAATAGAGAAGAAAATTGAGGGATACAAGCAAAACATTAATACAATAAAAAATACAAAAGTCTTACATTCGTTATCACAATGTACAACTTATCAACAAACCTCAGACGCACCTTTTGAGCATTGATTTTTAGGGTGAGCACATGCTTAATTGTTTAACTGTCATATGGCTAGCGCAGCCAGAATGTGCTGTTAATTCTTGATTTGTTTTGCATGGAAAGGTAGGTAGAGGGTTTCGTAATTTTGGTAATGGTGATGTATTAGCATTTTTGTGGATTAGACAGTAGGATTTTGATATATGTTAATATCAACATGGTCGTATCTTGTGTGAGATCAATTAAATTGATTTATTTTCATTATTTAGAATGTTTGTTTTCTTGCCCTGACTCTTTGTAACTTGAAGAGAAGGCTGATGTGTTCAATTTGTCGAAAAGCAATTCATAATTCATAGTTATATTTGCCACTCCTGTGTTTATGATACTAATGCGCTCTTGATAATTCAACACCTATTTAGATCATTATAATTGTTAAGATTTGTTTAAGATAATAATTAAGATACTGAACCATGCATCCACATACTACAGGCACTTGCTTTGCTCCTCTATATTGAAAATGAGGTGTAAATCATCTCTTCTTATACAGCTGTTCTTATGCAATAGTGCTTTACCTGCATGTTGCAAAAAATAAATGTTTGTAGTCGTCACGTGTCAAACACTGTGGTCAGCAGCTCTAGTTCTAATCCACAGTATCCCTTTGTAAAATATATAGAGGTGGCAGAGTGTGTAATGAAGGAAAGTGCAGTGGGCACACACAGCCATCAGCAGCTTGCAGGCGTCCCTGCTCTCTCAGATGGCGTGCCCAGCACACAGGACTTATAATATCAGCATTCCACAGCACATGCGCACACAAACTCCAGCACTTGTGTTTCCTGGAGACACGGCTACTAAAGTGTGAGCTCAGTCTCTACCCCATGTGTCCACACACACCCTCAATGGATGTTTTTCTCGCTTACACAAGGCCTGAATACCTGATAAGCTTTCCAATTAGAACTTGTCACTCTAAGCTCCATCACATTGTATAACCCTTTAACTCCAATCACGGGGTGTGTGTGTGTGTGTGTGTGTGTATGTGTTTTGTGTGTGAGAGAGAGATATACAAAAGAGAACTGTATCATGTATATTTTTTGCAGATGTGCAGGTCATTTCGGCTTGTTCTTTCTTTTAGTGAATGAAGCACAGTTTGTGAATCTGTGCTTGGCCTTTGCTTGCTTGGCGAAGCAGTACCTTTCCATTTAGCCTGAGAGTAGAACCGTGACTCATTTGTTTTTCTGCTTCAATTTGCAGCAGATTTATTGTGCTGATGTACTCGAGGAACCTTTCCATGTGAACAGCAAAACAGGAGTACTCGACAAACACGAACAGCAGCAACACCGGATGCGATGTGATTAGGATAGCAACACGGCAGCGAGCAGCGGCCACAGCAGGACTTTCCGTTGAATAGCAGTGAGAGGTGCTAAGTGCCTCTCAATGGGATGGGGCCAGGTTGCACACTCAAGCAGCTTTTTCCCTAAAAGGCATAATGCTGCTTCTTAGCAGGCATCACATACCCTTTTAAGTAAAAGCTCATATTCAGGAGAATGGAGAGAGCAGTGTTTCACCCTGGGGAAAATGTTGAGGCTAACAGTGATGGTGCAATACATATTTTGAGGTTTTTTGATTGAGGTCAAGATTTTTTTTCTTTTTTGAAAACCCCACAATACAGCACCAAGAACTGATCAGTAACTTCAGAAAAAAGGCTCAGTTATGTTATTGCACAGATAAGATTGAGAGGAGCGGCACAGTTTAAATTCAGTTAGGGCTGAAACAGTTGTTCAACATATTCAGTAATGTCAACAATAAAAATTTATAACATTACAGACACTAGTCACTAAAATTATTCAAAGCAACACCAAAAATGATCGTACATAGATTTCCACTCTGTTTGAAAGATGAAGACCAATTAAAATGAAAATACCATTGGCTTGTCCTGGAAACATGTTCAGAGTCAAAATTCCAGCTTGTTAAAATGTTGTAATAAAAACAGCTAAATGATACTGCCGCCTGCAGAGCTAAAATGGTAATCTACATTTTTAGTATTTCCAGGTGCCTCTGCCCACGACCTCAAACCTGGATCTCTTGTTCAATGTCTGAGAAAATATTATTAATTTATTTTTACGCATATGAATAGAATTCCCCTCTGACCTTGAGTTCCCGACTCCGTTATTTGCAGATTCGGGATTCCAGCGGTGGCGACCCCTTCTCAGAACGTGAAGGTTGGGATCAGGCAATTTCTTCCTGAGGTGGCCAACCCTTGGTGGTTCGGTCACACGTAAGTCGGTACCTCGAGGAATCCTGTTCGTGACGTCAAGTTATGTCGTGGAAAAATAAATCATGTTCCACAGATTCAAGACTCAAGACCAGAAAGGTTCTTAAAATCAACCAAGGTTTATTATATTTGCCAGGCAAATAGAGCAGGTCTCTTCTCAGCGTGCTGACAAGAGAGTGCTGCCTCAACACAGGTTACATGGGTTTTTATTGTCTGCTTCAAGCATAACATAATGGTATCGGTTTCCGCTCCGGGGTCATTCTAGGTCTGCTCATCCTATGTGTGTATGTGCTCTGGAACATTCTGATACGAGAACATCACGTACTGTACCAAAGAAGTAAGAGCTAAGCTGCCGGTGACTCTTTTCACTTAGCTTATGTCCTCGTGGTCGAGGGTTTCACACCTTTTCTCGGCCGATGCTATCTTACTCACACTACCCTTACCCGGGCAGGTCATGACCTTACAGTAAGTGCAGAACATTTCTTATCAAGATACAGAGATAAGAAATATCAGACACAAAGATAAACGTGATAGACTGTATGACTATAAATGCATGTATCTCTGTATGAATATAAATGTACGAGACATTACAGAAGTATAAATGTGGAAAAGCACTGCAAACTGGTTAATAAGTAAATTTTCCCCCACATTACTTATGTTAATTATCACTTATTTTAGCTATGACTTATCACAGTAGCTCACAATGACCAGAAATGACTTTGTAAACAGTACCACTGTTTGTCAAGACATTTTTAGTTTTAACAGAAAAGGTTTTCCCTGAAATTTGGAGAGATAAGTACAGTTACATGGTACAGTTAATGTACATTTATTTTCATTAATTTATTCTCTTCACATTTACTGTTAGAATGACTGTTTATTTGTTGAGTCACATTAATAATTGATATCCAATAATTTTTTGCCACTATAGTTTCAGTTTTTGAACATTAATAATTTATCATTAGCATTTTTCAATACTGTATGAAATTGCACCTTTGAAAACATTGACCTCGTACCATGTAGTTCATATTGTATTGCTCAGCTATTATTCTTACTTATTATTCAGTAACTGACACATAAAGGCCTTGCAGTTTAAGAGATTAAGTAGTATATGGGGACTTTGGCCATAGAAACACCCAATGACACTGCCAGTTGAAGTGAAGTGACCATTCTGTCATATGTGAACACACCACAGCGCACAGTGTGAACAGCACAAAATTCTTCCTCTGCGTTTAACCCATTCACCAAGTGAAGCAGCGGGCAGCCAGGAACACGGCGCCCGGGGAGCAGTGTGTGAGGATTCGAACCCACGACTTCCTGATCGCAGGGCAAACGCCCTAACCACTAGACCACCAGCTGACCTTGCCCAGTTGCAAACAGCCATGCCTTTCAGCCTGTTCATGCATATCTTGTCTTGGCTGTGGTGCTATAGATCAGTTTTGATGTTTGTGTCTGCATCACTTTTGTGTGTGATCTGTGTGCATGGCAGTCCTGTCTGTCAGTGCAGGAATGGGGTCACAGTGATGGCCAGTTGTTGTAGCTTCAGCAGAAGCAGCTTGAAAGGAGGAGCTCTGATTAAAGATGCTCTAGATTAAAACCGCCTCTTAACCTGTCCGCGACCCTACCGCTCTGTCCTCTCTCTCTCCTCCCATTTCAGTTCAGTTTGATTTCAACATTCACTGTGTTGGCACAGCATAATGTAACTCTTATTCTGGCCAATAGTATGTGGACGATCCTTCTGATTTAATGGGATTAGCTATTTCAGTGATGCGTATCATGCTAGCAGATAAAATTAACCATGCAGTCTCCACAAACACTGCCTGCTAGAGCTGGCACATTCAACTGTATATGCTATTATTGTTGTATGAAAGCATCTAGAGGCAACAACAGCTCAGCTCATATAAAACATGAGCTCTTGGAATAGAACAGACGAGTGTGGGAGCGCTTTAGCGTAATAATATTATGCATGTTTGCATATTAATTTTATGCATATTACATCAGGGCATCGTACATACATTCTTATGTGCCCTGTCTCAGACGGGCCTGCTTACGTCAGAGATTTGTTGCTCATCAGTCCAGGAGTAGTATTACAGTCATAGTGAACACTAGGGAAGGTGAGGTGATGGTTAAGATTAGGTCTGGCTAGGACAGGAGTGCCTAGGACAGATTGTGTGTGTGTGTGTGTGTGTGTGTGTGTGTGAGAGAGAGAGAGAGAGAGAGAGAGAGAGAGAGAGAGACTGTGTCTAGTGTGATATAGTATTCTCTGGTATTGCGTTTGATGGGTATGGTAAGTCTACAGGTGATGGCACTGTTTATCCATGTGTGTGTGTGTGTGTTGGTTAATGTATTTAGTTCATCAGCTCAAGCCCTTAGTAACATACACAGCACCGTAAAAAATGATGTGATAAGCCATCATTGTTAGTGTGCAAGCGAGTTTTGAATCATCAGCACCGTTCGGGTGTATGTGCACGCGTACGTGCACATATAATTTTTCACACTCCCTTGCAAGTTAGTAATATTGTGTATTGTTAGTTAGTTAATAAGATGGTCTGCCCTACAGTGTAGCAGAAGCCGCAGCTGTGTTTCATCAGGAGTGCATGTTTTGTATTATGTGATGAGTTGTGCTGTATGAGTTGCTGTATGAGTTGAGGTGTGCTGTATGGCTGTGAGTGTGAAGCTGAGAAGCTGATCGATCAGGCATAGATTAAACCTTGGCAGCTGATTTAATTGCAGAGGAGGAGTTGAAAATATGAGCTCTCTTATGACACTACGTCTTCACTAATCACTCCTCTCTCTCTTTCTTTCCCCACCCTCTTTCTTACACTTCTTTTTTGCGCTCTCTCTCTCTCTCTCTCTCTCTCTCTCTCTTTCCCTTCACATTTTCTTTTACTCTCCTCTCCCTCCATTTCCTTACCTTTCCTCCTCTCTACCTCCCTCCCTCTCACTCTCTCTGATGGAGTCATAAAAATAGACCGGGTTAACCACTTTTGCACAGGCCTGCCACTCTTATTTATGATCATTCTTTTCTTTCTTTCCTCACATCGATTAAAACTTTAGGGCAGGATATAAGTCCCCTCCTTCCTGAAATGTTAAAACTGTTGTAATTAGGGGTGGGTAATATGACAGTGTGCTGTCTTCATAATCTTTGAGAAATTGTCAAAGCAGACATTTCCCTAATCTCTCAAACACTGATCAGTGTCTCATTAAAAAGTGAAATGAAGTTTAATTAAGCTATGAGCACCTCTTACCCACAACCAGTAGTGTGGTAGAGGTGTGCAATATGATAACTTATCACAGTAATAATAAAATGGCAGTTTATACTCTACAATATACTTTTCTGATCACGTGATGGATATTGTCAGTACTTAAAGAGCAGTGACCAACTGCAGTTTCCAACGTATCAAACCTCAGATAGACAAAGTATATGTATGGTGCCTTGCAAAAATGTTTGCAATAGTGGTGCATTATGATATCATAGTCATATTGGTATAGAAAGATGTTGACTCTTATTTCAAACCAATGTTTGATGTATTTATTGTACTGTAAAAGAGGGTTGGTATGTAGAAATATGTCCATTTTATTCATTTTCTGCATTTGTAACTGTAGGTGAATACATTTTATTTCTCTGTAATGCAAATCCACAAAGTCCCAGTATTGACGTCGGCAGATACATGCATGAAAAATATCAGATATCTACATCATCCTATGGCTCCCTTATCAGAACATCTTTAGTTTGATGATGTTACATTTTTGCCATATTGCCCACCCTGATGCACAATCACGTCACATCCACAAAGTAACAGGCCACTGATCAACAGTTATTTT
This sequence comes from Brycinus macrolepidotus, assembly GCA_037974445.1. NCBI lineage: Eukaryota > Metazoa > Chordata > Actinopteri > Characiformes > Alestidae > Brycinus > Brycinus macrolepidotus. The sequence continues at coordinate 18,145,988 of JBBPCZ010000002.1, forward strand.
GCTTCAAGTTAAATCAAGTTAGTTTTTTATTGTCATTTCAACCATAATCACAGTACACAGTGAAATGAAATGTTCCTCTAGGACCATGGTGCAACACAAAGAACAAAGATGGAATACAACAAGACTACATAAGTGCAGGCAGGACAGGACTAGAGAGAGAGTGCAAAAAACACAAGAGCAACAGTGCAGTGGAAAGGCGCAGTAACAGCACTCGTGTAAGTAAATACAGTATTATGACATACTGTGTTCTAGCAGCAGAATCATTAAGTGTGCAAAAAATGCAAAGAATAAGGCAGACAGCAGTAAGTAATTGTACAAAGCAAGTAGCGGCAACAGGATTAGAAAAAATGTGTCTTTTTTAATGCCTTCCTACAATGGCCAGCCCTGTTTTTAGTGTTTTATTTGTTCTGTGACTTGTCTGCTAACACATCATAATGCGTATCATGTATCATAAGGTCTTCAAGTGTCTTGGTATTGTAATTTTTTGCCTGGAGTTAATTAATGCGTGTTTTGTGCTGTGTGCGGAGTGTATGAGGAAGTAGTGTGGGGTCAAAACACAGACATTCCTGCGTGTGGCTAATAATGGCGTTTGAAGTGTAAGCATGTGCAGACGTGTGGGCGGCCTGCAGACAGCAGGGAGGCGAGGCGGGCAGATGCTGGTCTTCAGTATGGGAGAATACCTTCCAGTCAAAACATCTGCACTTGCATTTAGAATCATCTAGAACCTTGAGATCTGTGCTGCTCCTAAATACAGTATTAGTTTATATATATATATTTTTTCTAATCTGGAGTAGTAAATGTATGTGAACTCAATTACTTAGTATAGCTGCATGTTCATATCTCTGGTTAACACTGAGCCTGGAAGATGATGGCCGCTGGTGATTAATGGGACAGTTGCCGTGGTGCTCGGCAGTAACCAGATCAGCCGTGACTCTGATTCATGGCCATGTCGGCACTCTCTCCAGCGAGGGTCAAACAGGTCAGCTGCTTTAGGGTCACCTGAGTCACGGTCACAGTCACCCATTCCGGCGTGTGAAACCTGAACTCGCATATTCAGCTTGTCCATCTGCCTGTAGACGTCTAGACGCTCAGCAGTGGCCATGCACTGATCCAGGAGCCGTTTATGTTTCCCTGTACTTTTTTCTGAACAAAGCTCCTGTTTGAAGGGCTGTTTTCAGTTCAGTGATGTGTAGAGCGAAGGGTAATTGGGGCGTGCTCCGATAGGCCGATCTGTTTTGTACCTTTCCTTTTGTCATCAACCCTGTTATCTCATCTCATCTCATCTTCAGCCTAGACAGCTCAGGGCTGTAAAAATGAAATGTGGAACTCCTTCTTTCCTTGCTCATGCTTTCCCTACCCCCTTCAAAAGCTAGTGTTCTTTTGCTTTGTGTCTTTTCACTTGTTCCACTTCAGTCACTCATTCTCCATTTTTTCTCTCTCTCCCTCTCTCTCTCTCTCTTTCTCTCTCTCTCTCTCTCTCTCTCTCTCTCTCTCTTCTTTCCTTCTCTTTATTCAACCCCTTCCGTCTCTCACCCTTCTTTTATCTATTTACGGTGCAGGTAGGCGGGCTCGACCCGTGGAAAGCAGACACTGTTTTAGTCAGATGCATATAGTGTGGGTCTCCTCCCTTTTTTCATTATCCGGGTAAAGGAAGAAGATATTTTGCTCTGGTCTGAGAGCAGCTTTGCCTCTGCCGAATTGTAAGTAGGGTTTAGGAGTTGCCGATAATGGCAAAAAAACAATAACGTCACGATACTTGAAGACACCTTCATAATACATGATATGCATTATGGTATTTCATTTTTTTGAGGTTTGATAAGGGACATAAATAGCAGCCAGTTCTGCTGTATTTTATAAAATACTATTAAATACTATACTATGAATACAACACTTTTACATTTCTGACACTGGACCAAATTATGCTCTTTGTAATAAAACATACAAGGGCTCACAATATAAACAGTGTGCTAAGAAAAGCATATTGTGACGTAAAGTGACATTGTTTATCACAATAAGAATAAATATTACCATATTGTTCACCCCTAGTGGGTCAGTTGATACTAAAGAGAAAGCACAAAACTGTCCTCAGGTCAGTGTTACAGCAGTTTGTATTTGGCGTGACTTTGGTGTCTGCCAGAGTGACGTAATTGACTGAGGGCCCAGACAACCTAGCCTAAGCCGTCAAGATGAACTGAAGAAACAGATAGCAGCCGGTCTGGGATGAGTCGTGTTTGTGATGTAGTGAGCAGTAGAACAGCAGCCAGCAGAGAGAAAGAAGGGGATGTGTTATCTGTTGAGGAAGTGCCTCTTTGGCTATATTGCTGCAGGGCTGTTAACTGGAAGCTCTCAGATAGGAGCAGCCTGACTCTATCAAAGAGCTTAATTATCTCCTGCGACAGTCACATACACAGGAGGAGGAGGAAAAGGCTGTGTGTCAACGAACCGGAGAGGAAAGAACCAGTGTCACAACGTGTTATCAGACTTGATGGCCTTGTTCTATCTGTAATTCATCAACGCATTTACAGTCTGCAGCACTTTTACAAGTCTAGAGTTTCATGCTGAATCTCAATATCTCGGATCTCATTATGTAGTGAGACAAGCTTGAATTCTAATTCTGCAGCCTGGTCTGCAGCCTCCTCCACTAGGTTGAAGAGGACTGTCCACTTTTGATTCTGCTCGTATAGTCTATGTGCAGGTTAATCCCAGGACTCTGCAGTCGTCTTGCGGAGATGGTCCGATAATGGAATAAAAGTGCTTTGCGAGAATCATTTATAAAACGGTAATAACCCAATTTCTCATCTGATTGTCGAGCGGTAAGGCAAACAAGTGTGTTGTTCTTCTGGAGCAATTAGGCCAATCTTGTTTGCTAACCACATTACCAATAGGAAGCATCGCTGCGTATTTTAATGCCTGACTCTGATAGTGAGTGTTAGGTTTGGAGATTTGCAAGGCTGTTACTGACTGCCTGTGTTTGCCTATGTAGTTAATCTCTGTGGGTGGGTAGATGTAGGTGGAAACCACAGATAACACATAGTCACGGTCTGTCTTCGACTTATAGCTCTATAGTGCATTTTCATTTATGCTTAGGTCACATGTAGCCTATACTTTTTTATTAACTTGTTTGCCTTTTCCATCTCTGCACTTTATGTCTGTATCTTCACAGAGCTTTGTGGAGTCTGATTCATTTAGCTCCTCTGTACTGCCCTTTGTGTGCTACTACTGATAGTCTCATTTCTGTTTCCCATTTTTTATTCAGTACCTCCTCTCCCTCTCTTTCCCTCTTTCTCTCTTTATATCTCTGTGTATTTATCGAAATCTCACACACACATCATGAGAGAGTCCTTTGTAATGGGAGTCATATGTGTGCGTTTGAGAGCAAGAGAGAGAGAGATGAGAGAGGGAGTGATAGAATGAGATGGCACTGTAATCTGGGTCAAAGACTGATGTTTGTGCTGTTTCTGCCTGCCATGTTATCACTTTATTATGTGATGGTGCTTCCATGCAGGCCCGGCTCAGAGGAGAAGGGATAAACTTGCGGCTCATATATTTATTCATTAGTATCACCACTCTCAGCCCTTTACATTCACAGCAGCTGCCACAGAGCACAGTGTACAGAGCGCGTTTGACCATGAGTATGTGCCAGCCAGTAGGTCATTTCACAGCATCTTTTATGCAGAAACCTAATTCACTTTGAAATTAGCTTTTTTATTGACTCCAATGTAAAATTTTAATAATACTGGAGACTGTTAGTTTAGCTAAACGCCCAACATACTTTCATGATTAGAGAATATGGTCCAATTAGCTCACAGAAAGCCTGTTAACAACAGAAAGATGACTGAATAAGTCACTAACCCAGAAGCTTAATGTTTGCAACGCATGACGTTGCATTGCTATTTTACACTGTCTGGTCCATCAGACATGTCTGTGTTTACAGGGTGGAGATGACAGTAAAGTTTGGAAGCTGGCCGAGTGGGCGCGTTTCTAGGTGAGGGACAAGACCCTTGCTTCATATGATGCAGAATCAGGCAGAAAAGCCTAGTAGTCTGTAGTCACAAAATCACGCCTTTTGTGAAAGGGAAATGGTGGAGACTTCACATTTCACAGTTTCTCAGATGGAAGACACAGTGACAAGTAACATATATGTGAACTGGCAAGAAAAGTGCAGTTTTATTTACTAGATCTCCTTTATGATCAGCTGTGGTTAAGCTGTAATAGTAGACATATTCGGTGCCTTTTGAGAGACTACTCTGTCTAACGATTTTTCTACTCCACCCCCTCCGCTTCTGACTCAAGAAGCAGAATGTAGGCCAAGGAATTCCCACTGAGTGGGATTTTGTTTTGTTCATCGTTGGGGAGCCACAGGCAGGTAGTAGTGCTTTTGAGTTTTGAGGGTAATGCAGCACTGCTGGCTGGATGAAATTCAGCCAGCTGAATTACCCCCATTAGAGGCTTTTTGCTGGCTGTGCCAGGAACCGTTTTCCCCATTCTAGATGTTTTCAGGTGAGACACTCCACTTTGCTATAATTCCTGAGCAGCTTACCAGAAGACGTGCTAGAAATATTTTATTCAATAATGGTATTTAAAAACATGTCACATGTCAAATAGACAACTTTTTCTGGTTCTGATCAGAATTGTGACCAGTTTTCCAACCTCTCTTTATCACATAGAATGAAACAAGCTGTTTTGTTACTGTGCCTTTCAGACTGATATATAGAAATGATGGTTCAGAATGTCTGTAGATAAATATGTGGGTATATGTAAATGTTTTGGTTTTTGTGACATCACAAACAGTGAATTCAAAAGAGACTATTTGTACAGCTTAAAAGACACAGGAGTGAGTGGTACATTATAACTTAAGCAGTGTTTATTCTACATAACACAATTTGAAAATAATACAGTATAACCGTTGATACCTATTATATGGACCCTTTAAAAAGAAGCACACACTGCTGAACTTTTTTTTTTTCCCTAGGCCAGACACTGGGGCATATTTGACTCTCTTTGTCTCTCTTAGTTCCTTGGCCCATAAGATACTGGCTTCAAGGGCTTTATGCTGAGTAAGTTCACATAGAGAGGGTTTCAATTAAAACCTGAAGCTATTTTTTTGAGAGCATGAGCGAGGAGCGTGATTGACAGTGTTGTAGTCAGGCTATGGGGGGCACACCTGTGGTTGCTATGCAGACTGAGTGGGAGTGTGTGCTGGATCTGAGAGGAGTGCTGGTAACCCAGGGAGACCAAGACTGCTGCTGCCCCTCCATTGCCACAGACAGGAGAATGGAGGAAAGCAGGTTAGACAGAAAACAAAGAGGAGGATAAGGGCGCAGGGAAATGATACCATGTAAGCATATGCAGAATGCTTCAAGCATTCCGCCTACGGCACCTGTATGAGTTCAATATTATGATGAATATTTTAGTGCTGATACAATGCATTAATTAACCTGTGTTCTGGATGAGTCAGTGCATGGCTTTTTGTGTTTAGGCAAAACTGAGGCAAAAATAAATCTGAAGTATCAGTGCTGTCAGATGCAGTAAAATATTGATTAGTTGTATTGACCCAGAATTTCATACTGGTGCATCCTTAGCAGTAAATAGAGAATACATTTAAAATATATTTGATTGTGAATCTTGGTAAATGCAGACATGGAAAAACTTGTAACAGGCTACAGGACTGTATGATGTAGCGCTGCAGTGGTATAGAAATTACATTATTGCAGAATTAGAAGAGTGCGACCATCCAGTTTGTGATAATACTGAACCCAATTTCATGATACTGTGATGTGATTATTGTTGCAGGTCTAGTATAAACATGATTTATTCAGATCATGGTTGTCGCTCATTTTTTATCAGATCACTTGCTGCTTCTCTTGCTGAACTAACATCCACTTGTCTGAGTTTGGACTGCACTATACAGTATATGGCCAAAAGTATGTGGACACGTGACCATGATACTTGTATGGCATGATAGTTTATCCCGTTCCAAAACAAAAGGCATTGGTACAAAGTCCCTCCACAAACTTATCAAACCATGTCTTTTTGGACCTTGCTTTGTGTACAGGGACACAGTCATTCTGAAACAGGACAGGGCCCTCCCCAAACTATTGCCACAAAGTTGTAAGCATATAAATGTGTAAAATTGATTTGTATACTGTAGCTGTAACATTACCCATCACTGGAACTGAGGGATGAAACCATCCTCCACCAAACCTTATTGTTGGTACTGTACATTCCCAGCCAACACTTGGCATTGCTTGGCCATTAAAAACCCATTTCATGAAGCTCCTCACAAACAGTTGTTGTGGTGACGTTTCTTCATGAGACAGTTTGGAACTCTATAGTGAGTGATGTAACAGGGAACCTACTACAGTCTTCAGCACACAGTGGTCTTGCTCTGTGAGTTCGGGTGGTCTACAGCTTCATGGCTGAGCTATCGCTGCTCCTAGATGCTTCCATTTCGCACATAGCACTTACAGTTGGCCGGGGCAGATCTAACAGGTTAAATTTTACAAACTTGACTTGTGGCAAAGGTCGCATGCTATGGTTCAACGTCACAGAGCTCTTTAGGATGACCCATTCGTCTGCAAATGTTTCTCTCGGTCTTTGGTGTGGTAAAGTGGGCAGTGATAAAGTCTGAAATACTCCAAGTTTGAAAAGCTATACTGCTCAAGTTGTATGTATTCAGAGGAATGGTGTTATGCTACAGAACTGTTCTCTGTAGCAACTTCAGGTGATGAGAGGGCAGCACACCAGGTAAACAAATTGATTCTTGACAGATTTCAAGTCTTGTAAAAGTCCATGTTCAATTAATACTAGATAACATCAATAAAACCAACTGGGAGAGCACTTTCATGCATTCTATAAAATGAGTGTTTTTAGGAACACAGTTTGATTGAGTTTGTCAGAAGTGCACTTGGTACAGAAAACTGATTTCATGAATTAGGTATCTGATATTTTCTAAAGTATGCCCTGGTTTAACAGAACTGTTCGTTGTGTTTATTTTTATAGCATGTAATGTATTCTACACTTAAGACATCTACTGTCCCTTTGTAGAGTTTGTTGAGAGGACTTCTTAGCCATGCTAACATAAGATACATCCATTGACCAATGACAGGCTTTTTGTCTATTAAGAGTGCACCATTGGTATCTACAAAGCTTCGCCTTCAGAAGGCATTGGATTAGAAATTTCAAACTAGTTTTCTAATTCTAGTAAGTCAAATTTCTCATGGTTGTACCCAGATGTTCTGGTTACAAGATCAGAGCATGTGTGTTGCTGACCTGACTGTGTGTATGATGTCCTTCTGTGAATTCTTTGTGTCAAGTCAGTTTAGTGATCCTAGTAAAAACAAAGTGATAAATGTAAAAAAAAAATAAAAAATGTTCAAAGGAGTGTGACAAGTGCTGGAAGAAAACTGACCAAGATCATTTTAATTATTTTGGTTTCAGTACACAGCAGAAAAATACTTCAGTTTCATGATCTGAGCTACTATCTCAGCACTATTGCAATATCCAGCAGCTTTATTGCACTTATTTTTTATTTTTTGTTCATATCACAGCACTAATTTGAATGAAAGCAATGTGTGAAAGTCAACACTGCAAGAGAGTTGGGGGGGGGGGGTGTAGAGCAGGGCTCTTGAGCAGTAATAGAGAGAGCGATGTGAAGGGTGGGGAGGACTGATGGAGTGAGCTTAAGTAAGCAGAGAGAAGGGAAAGAGGAGAGAGCTCATAATGGATGGAGTGATGAAGTGCAGGAAGTGGAAGGGGAGTCAACATATAGGCGGGAGACAAGGAAGGGCAGGCAGACTTTTAGCCTCCAGGCCAAACGCTGCTGGCTCCAGGACATACAGCTCCGGAAAAAAATAAGAGACCGCTCCAATTTATTTTTAAACCAGCATCTCTATAAGTATGACAACCGTTCCATGCCAGTGTCTGTTAAATTCCTACACAAGCACCTCATTCTGCTTTCTGAGGTACTGATTACCTGAATCAAATCTTATTTGATGAGAAAAAGTATAAAAAACACTGCTGTAATCATCACTCTTGCAATGTGACCAGCTGGATGGCAAAACACTACTAGAAGTATGTCAAAGGTCATTATTGCCATTTTGTTTAAGAGTGGACAAGAGATTTGTTTTCTTTGAATTATTCATGTTCTGTAAACACTGCATCATTTCTCTTATTTTGATGTTTTGTCAT
>JBBPCZ010000002.1:18154277-18187183 GCA_037974445.1 Brycinus macrolepidotus
AACTAAGGCAAAGCTGTTCAGTTCAATACTTGCACCTATAAAAGATAAAACCTGAGAAACTGAACATTTTTGCAATGATTTTTTATTTTTTTCTGGAGCTGTATAAACTCTGCGTGCATGTCTGTGTGTGTTTGTGTGTTTGTATGACTGTGTTCACAAATCAGCAAATTAGTCTGAGGCTACTCTTCCTGTCTTACTGGACTCGGTGGATCTACTCCTCATTTCTTGGTGCCAGATGCCACTATTTTGGTGTCACGAGGTGGACCTAAACGATATTAGGGAGGTTTTAATGTTATGTCTGATTGGTATATGTGTATTGTGAGTACGTGTTCATGAGAGACAGCATATAAAAGATAGATGAATATATGATATGCGGGGTTCCTGAACACTAGTATGCATTTTTCATGTGATGGAATTCACTTATGTATTGATCTTCAATAGGAAATTTAGACCTGTACATGAATGATACAGTGGCTCAGCAGGTCCAGACTGTGTTAAGTATCCAGGCTACAAACTTTTTGGCTGCACGTTTGGCCTATGTCACCAGATTCTACTGATGTCCCGTACTGCTTGTGTTGTGCCATTTTCAAAAGGTTGTGACCTTTTTACTGATGAGTAACAAAAAGTAGGGATCTGGGCTTCTTTTTTTATCCATGATTCATATTTCCACAATGCAATGAGAGTGAGGATGCCATCTTTGATTTGTTCATTCATTTTGTCTCTGGCAGACTGTGAGTTTGCAAAAACTAAGAAAGAGATGGGTGTGTTAAGCTGTAATGGCACTGAAGACATGGAGGCATAAAAAATCGATCAGCATGTCATTTAGCTATGAGCCAAACTGAGATATATGCATGTCAGCAACTAGGTCTAGGCTTAGGCTAGTAAAAATATCAAGGGCATCAATAATGTACTATTTTGGACATCATTAATAACCACTTTGTCCCCAGTGCCTATAAAGGGCTCCAACCACACACTTTGAAAAATAGGCACCACAAATGTTTCTTTGAACATTGCCATAGGAAAACCAGTTTAGTTCCCCAAAGAACAATTTATGTAAATACGATTTTTAAGTATGAAGAACCTTTTAAAGATATTTTCCAGTTTACAGGTTCTTCCAAGAGGGTTCTTTAAATGTTTAACAACATTCTTCACGGCACACATCACATTGACAAAAAATGGTTCTTATATGGCATAATGCCACCATTTCTGGCACCATTGTTTATAAATGTATGTATGTCTCTCTCTCTCTCTCTCTCTCTCTCTCTCTCTCTCTCTCTCTCTCTCTCTCTCGCTCACTGTGTCTCTGTCTCTCTCTTTTAGTGGACCCGCGGCCTTTATACCGTGAGGAGGCCATCTTCATCGCCCTGGCGTCTGTCTCCATAGTAGCGGTGCTCATCATTGCGCTCTTTTTTGGCTACCGCATGCTGACAGGTAAGACAAATTAACAACAAGATGAAAGTGGACCTTAATCATATTGAAATGTCGATCTGATTTCTTTGCGTGTGTTATTGCAGGAGACCGTAAGCAGGGCCTGCACAACATGGATATGATGGAGGCGGCAGCATCTGAGCCCTCTCTAGATTTGGATAATCTGAAGCTACTGGAGGTGAGATTTTCTTTTCCGACCTCTTTTTAACTCTCCACCTGCTCTCCACACTGTCAGAATCTTGGTACCAAAGGCTGCGCTAGTGTGTTTTCAGGAGCTTTTATTGTGTAAAACTGAATATACAATGTTTTGCAATAGTATTCACCACCCTTGAATGTTAAATTTTCTGGGTTACAAACTTGTTTTGGCTTTTAAAAATGACTGTTGGAGCATAGAGGTGCTGACCTGGCATTCAGTACACAGTTTTAACCTGACTGTACCCCTGATTCGCTTCTTCCAATAAATGTTCACAACCTGAAATGGCATTCCAAGTCAGCAGCTCGATGAGCCCAATTGACTGCAAGAATGATTTGATAGTATGAGAGGGGAAACAAGTAAACCTTTATTCTGACAAAAAAGGCAAGGTAGTCTATAAAAGACTGATGTTTTGTGTGTGATGCTCTACACTTTCAGAAGTCAGGATTGTGGAAGTTGCATAGTGTGTGTAATTTTGCTGTGCAGAAAACAGAAACTGAATACTTTTCGGTAGGTACTGTGGATGGAACATTAGTAGGGCCTGACAGTCTCTTCATCTTTCGTTTCTTTGCAGCTGATTGGCCGAGGACGCTACGGCTCAGTCTACAAAGGTTCACTAGATGAACGTCCAGTGGCAGTGAAAGTGTTCAGCTATGCAAACCGGCAGAACTTTATCAACGAGCGTGCAATTTATCGAATCCCCCTGCTGGAGCACGACAACATAGCACGTTTCATCGTTGGAGACGAGCGACTGACAACAGACGGGCGGATGGAGTACCTGTTGGTGATGGAGTATTACCCACATGTGAGTGTTGATCCAGCAGCAGCTTCAATTACTCTAATATTCACTTTAGTCCGAGAGAACTGGTTTCCGGCCAGCATTAAGGACCATTTTCCCCCATGATTGCAAGCACTTGTTCTGTTCTAACTGGACTCTGTAGACCAGTGTAGAATTCCCTAGATTACCTTCAACTGCCCTTATCTCTCCGCTTTCCTTTTTATTGGCCTCTCGTACTATTTTTGTGGAGAGTGGAGTCAAATGTCCTGCCGGTTACAGAACTATCTGGGTAGATATTTTTATCGATGATTCAGATGGGTTTCCAGCAGCCAGTATGAGAAGGGTGTGTTGAATGTCAGGTTATTGTGCTCTGTCTTCACTCTCTTTCCCTTTGTTTTATTTAATGAAGGCCAGCTGCATGAATTCTGCATAAGTTCTGTTTCTTTTTTTCGTCTGCCCAATATTCATTCTCTCAGTTAGTTCGTCTGAGTAACAATCTATATATATACTGCCACAAAAGGTTACATGAATGTAGTGTGGTGCATGCACACAGACAATAACAAGTGACTTGACTGTGTAGGATGCACCACATTCTTTCACATGCCAGTATAACATGTTACAACAGGCACACCTGTCCAGCATGTGTGTGAGTGTGAATGCCTTTTCTGTTGTCTCTCGTAACAGACAGACATTACTCTGTTCACACACTGCCTCATTTGTTCTTGTTCCACTCCACTGCTACTTATTTACCCTGGGTGGAAATGCGTTAGCTGTTCTAAGCTTAGGGAAGGAGGGTGGAGGGCTTTAAGGCAAATATTTGCATTTCCTTTTTGACACAATAACAAGTGCCCTTAGGCTGATTGAGACGATTCTAAAGATTCCATAATGGGCTTAAATCTAATGTCTTGTGATGTTCTGTCCTCTCCACGAAATGCCATTCTGCTAGTCCAGGTAATTTTCATGCCAGTAACTATGGTGACATGGGAGTTTCTGACAGTGCTGGGACTGGAACCTTGGAACATAATCATGTGAAAAAAACATTTTCTGCAATGGGGCACTGGGTCATTTTTCCTTACGAATTGTGTGAGGTGATATGCGGGAGATATTTGTAAGAAGATGTGTGGATTTTTTTTTTGTACAGCACTTCTGTTACACAATTACAATTTGTGTTAAGTGTGTGTTTGTGTGTACATATTCAGTATCTATATTTAAAAGCAACATAGACATTTAACATCATCTGTGATGCATTTTTGGTAGTACAAATGGGCATGTTTTTTCAGACAATATTTAGTATAGAAATGATGGTGTGCTCAAATGAAAAAACTGTGTGTGTGTGTGTGTGTGTGTGTGTGTGTGTGTGTGTGTGCACATATATACACACACAGTGCATAGCCAAACCGATGACAAATAACAGTTGAGCTGACACCGTTATTTGTCAAACAGTATAGTATAATGGTTAACTACATCAGTTGCAGTATTAAGAGGACCTAAGAACGTTTGCTTGTCGTAGCACAATAGGTTATAGGTTATAAATTAAGGTGTTAAAAATTAGGTTATAAATTAAGGTGTGAACTGAAGTGACATTGCTTTGTCTGATTAGTCAAAGCCACCATCACTATGGTGATGGTTATTAGCTTCCCAAGGTCATTTAACCCAGCCGTATGTACAGTGGTGTGTGTCATGCAGTAGTGTGAATGCCTTCAGTGTGACTGCATAATTTTAGTTAAGAGCACTCTAAATAAATACCTTTACACTAAAATGCTACTTAACGGTATTTTTTAGGTGTGAATTTTAAAGCCCATTAAGATGCAGTGCTATACACCAGCCCTGTAGGTTACAGTATCAGTAAGTAGGGCATTGTTCTCTTGTAGTTTAACTGTAGTGTGTGTGTGTATGTTTGTGTGTTCAGGGCTCTCTGTGTCGTTACCTGAGTCTGAATGTGCTGGACTGGGTGAGCTGTTGCCGTCTCGCCCACTCGGTCACCAGAGGACTAGCCTACCTGCACACGGAGCTGCTGAGAGGAGGTGAGGGTCACCTTCATGTGCCACACACACACACACACACACACACAAGCACAGACCCACACTTAGACACCTTTAGCACATACACTCACAGTGAAGCCTAACAATGCAGAGAAGCTCAGGCCGCACAGACTGACATTTCATTTTGAAACACCATAATAAATACTGCATCGTACTTATATTAGAAGATTGGATAATGTGGCAAAAAAATACATGACAATGCTTGAACACATTTTCACAATACATGATATATATCACATTATTTTGTTTTGAGGCTTGGTGTGATAAAACACACATTATACATTGATTTTTGTTCAGTGTAATGCACTAAATTCACTTAAAACTGACTAATTATGCTCTCTCTTTCAATAAAATGTGCAGATGGTAATTGTTCAAGTGTCAGAGAGATATCCTCAGTCATAATCAGGAATCACAGATTTATGAGAATACATTTTTTTTGACAATTCTTTCTTAGAAAAAAAACAAATCTTATAAAACAAATCAGATAAAAACTGAAACACAGGTTTATTCCATTATGTAAAAACTGGTGTTATCCATGAATTTTTGTTTCCATTGGCCATATGCGCAGCGTGCCTAAGGCCATCCCAGGAGTGTCTAACCAAGTCTCAGTTGCAAAGAACACACCGTATTAAGTGGAGTCCACCCTGCTATAAGGCCGTGTCTGTGGTCCAGCTGCTCTGCTCTCCTAACCGCACTGGATAAAAAAAGCGGTGTGAATCCACCCATGGGTCGGCCGTCGCTGGGCAGCCAGTTTGCAGCGGTGTGATGGCAGACTGCCCCAGTCACCTCCGGGGCTCATTCTGATGTGCACATCTGGGTCAGACAGCACGTTTTCTGAAATATGAATCAGACACTGATTCATTTTTCATGCTGTGTCGCTGTGCAAGACAAAACAGTGGCATGTTGCCGTTGGGTCCCAGTAGTGTAGCTCACGAAGCATGTGTATGCATCAGGAATATGGGAATATGGTATTCTGTGTTTAGATTTAACACTGATGAAAATTTTATTCTGGCGGCCAATGTATGAAAGCATAATGCTTATCAAGATGTTTGTCAGTGGAGACGAACGAAAAAGAGAAAATGGCAGAAGAGAAAATACAATAGTTTTTTCTTTTATTTATATATTTCATGAACCTGAATTTGTGAGAGCAGGGCTTTGGTCTAATTGAGCTCCTCAGTCACTGGGTCCTTAGAGCCAGCAGCAGGAGCAGTGCAGATAAGATAGGGCTAATTTGTGTGTTTGTGTGCTCCTCTTGTTACTCTGGCGATGGCATGGTGCCAGAGAGCTGCAGCAGGATCAGGCCTCGGCATAGCTCTGGTTCTTTCTCTCTGTCTCCCCCTCTCTCTCTCACACGCACTCTCTCACTCTCTCAGCCTGGCTTCATAAGAGCCTGTAGTTCAGCACCAGACACACAGAGCTGAGGTGGGGGAGGAGTGACAGAAAGGACATTTATCCCACAGCACTCTCATGCTTTAGGGCTGCTGTACTGCCACCTGATGGCTGTCTGTGTGTCATGCATCCATTGGCACTGTTTGGGTACATTGCAGGGTTATGTAGAGCAAGCTTAATTTGTGAAAATGTCTGCCACCCATTCTGTATAAAGCTACTGGCAGGTAATAGCGTTTCACACGAATTTCAGCAGCCCTATTTTGTACATTAGAGCCTTTTCTGCCTTTTTGATGAAAGCAGCATTTTTCAGTTTTCTGCCTAGAGCCACAGTCACACTTTGTTGTTTTACACTATCTTGCTTCACAGAAACAGCTCTGACAAAAAAGTTTGTGAGCCTTTTGAGATTTTCCAGGTTTATGCATTTCACCTAAAAAAGATGTCTTCTACATCTAAGTAATAATAAAATGCTCATTACAAGTGCAAGTGGAAGAAATGCCTGGAGATACTTACAAAGCTTTCTTATCACTGTAGGTTATATCTTTTCCTGGAAAGTGAAGAATGAAATGTATTTCTCTTCGTTGCATCACCTTTTTTGGATGTGCAGAAGTCCTATAGTACACTGAAAGCATTTTCTTCTATACACAGACAGGCTCTAGTGCCGTATCTTAGAGCATCAGACTAATAACTACACTGTTCTCTCCTTGTCTCAGATTCGTATAAACCTGCAGTGTCACACCGGGACCTGAATAGCAGAAACGTTCTGGTGAAGAACGACGGCACGTGTGTAATCAGTGATTTCGGCCTGTCTATGAAGCTGACAGGAAATCGACTTGTCCGCCCTGGAGAGGAAGAGAATGCTGCCATCAGTGAGGTATTCTAAAGAGAACATTCACAGTTCAGTATCACGAACACAGGACGCTGTATCATTTATGGTGAAAACCATCGTGGAAACTACCGATGTCTGGAGACAATGAAAGCATATTTTAAGGGATGTGTGTTGGATATATCAAGACGGATAAAAGTGTTTACTTCACATTAGAGCAATTTGAAATACAAAAGTACAAAATTAAGTTTTTATAGCATTTTACAGGTAACTAGTCTGGCATCTCACACATGGTTTGTTCTCCTGTCCTGTTCAGGTGGGGACCATTCGGTACATGGCCCCAGAGGTGCTGGAGGGGGCAGTGAACCTGAGGGACTGTGAGTCTGCCCTGAAGCAGGTGGATATGTACGCCATTGGCCTGATCTACTGGGAAACCTTCATGCGCTGTACAGACCTTTTCCCTGGTGAGAAATAGACTGTGTACACATGTCTACGGCCTGATAGAAATCTGCTGCCTAAGCAGAATGATTGCAGCACGTTACATGACCTAGTTTTGTTGCTCTATTATAGCTTTTGGATATGTTCTATTCCTTTCCTTCTTTACCTAGTAAGAAGCCTAACCTACCCTCTTTTCTCATATACTTTTATATCACAATCAAGCAGTTTGTTAGGATATTTCACTAATGCACGGTGGCATTTCAACAAATTGAGTTTGTATTTGTGTACAATGTGTTTGTAAGCAAGTTTGTTTATTTGCAGGGGAGACAGTACCAGAGTACCAGATGGCTTTCCAGGCAGAGGCAGGGAACCACCCATCCTTCGAGGACATGCAGGTGCTGGTGTCCCGAGAGAAACAGAGACCAAAGTTCCCTGAGGCCTGGAAGGAGAACAGCCTGGTGAGAGGGCCATATGTGCTCACGTTCTGCTTGTGTTACAAAGATGGGCAACCTAATTTCTGCTATCCTGCTGTGTTGCAGGTGTTTGCAGCACTTCTGTGTGTGAATTGATTACTAATTGAGTTCTTTCATCAATACAGTTAAGAATGCTCACAGCTGAGCATTTAAAATCTGAGGCATGCGTTACAGTTAACCACAGAGGACTAATAGGAATTTCCTACCTCTGCTTTGTGAAGTTAGCATAATACAGGGGTTTGCATTCATGCATTTATTTCATGGTATGGGAACTGGTTTGCTGTAAGATGTTTGGGTGTTTGAGCTTTTCTTTTTTAAATCTCTCTCTCTCACTCGCTCTCTGTCTGTCAATCTTAGGCGGTGCGATCTCTGAAGGAGACGATGGAGGACTGCTGGGATCAGGATGCAGAGGCTCGTCTGACGGCTCAATGTGCAGAGGAGCGCATGGCAGAGCTGCTTCTTATCTGGGATAGGAACAAATCTGTCAGCCCTACAGTAAACCCTATGAGCACAGCACTTCAGAATGAGAGGTCTGCTAACGAATGCACACTCAGTGATTAGAGCTTTCTTTTTTACCTCACACAGACACCACAGAACCTTAAACAGGTTTAGTCTGTTTAAGCTGTATAATTGTTGAGACGGGTTTCTAAAATCACTGTATGGTAGTTAGTACCATTTCACAGAATGAAGGCGGTACTTAGTAGTCTTGAATTTTATGTTTTAATACTGTGATGTAGTTTATTTATACATATATATATATATATATATATATATATATATATTTTTTTTTTTTTAAATGTGTGTGTATATAAATCTCTATATACATATATTTGTGTGATTGAATTTCATTGAATTTAAACTGAAAATGTTGAATTATGTTTAGAACCAAATGCTTGTGCATTACCTGTCTTATCTTTTCTGTTTTAACTGGATGACTTCTTGTCCCTTTACAGGAATCTGACACACAGTCGCAGGGTTCCAAAGATGGGGCCTTATCCTGACTACTCCTCTTCTTCTTACATCGAGGACCACGAGGGCATGGTAAAGAACCTTCCTGGAGATGTTTCCACCTCAGGCACGTCTTCTGTAAGCGGCATGGGTGTGAGCGGCATCAGCACAGGCACAGGGGGCGCTGGAGAAAAGAACAGGAACTCGATAAACTATGAGAGACAACAGGCTCAAGCACAGGCCCGACTCCCCAGTCCAGAGACCAGTGGGGCCAGTCTCTCCACAACCACCACCACAGCAGGCCTCACTCCCAGCACAGTTATGACCACCATCTCTGAGCTAGGCCACTCTGAGGAGGCCAGTGTGGGAAGCAGCGTCCCTGTGTGCCTGCAGCTGACCGAGGAAGACCTGGAGACCACTAAGCTGGACCCTAAGGAGGTAGATAAGAACCTAAAAGAGAGTTCTGATGAAAATCTAATGGAGCATTCACAGAAACAGTTCAGTGCTCCTGATCCACTCAGCTCAGGCAGCTCCAGCCTACTTTACCCCTTCATAAAGCTGGCTGCAGAGGTCACTGGAGGGGCTGGAGGTGGGACACAGGCAGAGTTTGGAGCGGGCAGCAGTGGCATGGGCGATGCCCCACCAACGATGTTCCCTCTTCCTAAGCAGCAGAACCTCCCTAAGCGCCCTACCAGCCTGCCCCTCAACACCAAAAACCCCAGTAAGGAGTCCTCTTCCTCATCTCGACTGAAGTTTGGCAAGCACAAGTCCAACTTGAAGCAGGTGGAGACTGGCGTGGCCAAGATGAACACGGTGGCGGCCATGGAACCTCATCTGGTCACTCTCACCAACAACGGCCCAGCGGTGCGAAGTGGAGTCGGGGTGGTGGTGGTTAACGGCTATGCTAACAGTTCCTCTGGCCCTTTCGGGACCACAAACCCAGCCGGCCCTCAGGGTGAGGGAGGGGCCCCGCTTCTCCAGAGCCAGCTTAGTGGAGAGGACAGCCGCCTCAACATCAACATTAACTCCAGTCCCGATGAGCACGAGCCACTGCTGAGGAGAGAGCAGCCTGCTGCCCGTGACCACACAGGCCGCACCAACTCCAACAACAACAACAGCAACATTCGCACTGCTGCTCCTACTGTCCCTACTGCCCTTGCTGCCCCTGCTGCTCCTCCTGTTGCTGCTGCTCTGCCTTCAGAGTCCCCAGACCAGTCCTCAGTGCCACAGGTAACGGAGGAAGCTCCTCTGAGACAGCCTAAGCCCAGGAGACCTGAGCGACCTAACTCACTGGACCTGTCCTCCACCTCGCAGGACTCCTCTCTGTCCGGTAAGCTCAGATCTGTTTTACTTTGTCGTTGTTTACCATGTTGTGTCCGTCAGTCCTTACCACCCCTCCTTAACCTTGCTACTGCCTTCCTGTGATTTCAGAGTTTAGAAGTGGTTCACACAAGTTAAATGTGTACATGTCCAGAAATATTTATCTCTGTCACACTAATGTAGGCCTAGCTATACACGCTATGCACATTATTTCTAGATGCTGTCTTCCATGAAAATTACTTTTATGAAACTGATACAACAAATGAAAGGTTTATGATGACACTTACTGACTACTTACTTAATGCTACTTATAAGCTCACATTATCTGCAAGAATCTGTGCATATTTTATGCTTCGGTAAATCTGAGTGTATGTCTGTCTGTATTCTCTGTATAACTGTATAATACTCTTATAATTCCTAAATTAGTGTGGTGTTTGAAGACACTGAAAATAAAACAAGGAGACCTGTTCTTTTCATTGCAGCCAAGCAAATTCTGCTTGATCACAGCTAAACTGGATAAACCCATTTTTTGAAAATAGTGTATGCCATAGAATATCTGTCAGGTCTTGTTCTTTAACAAGAAAAATCTTGTAGCACGTATATCCTCGCTGCCTTGGAGCTTAAATGATGGTGGAAATTGTGTTGTGAGCACATTTTTTTTTTGTGTCGAAGAAAGATATCTTTATAATTTTGGTCTCAGAATGCACAGCCCCCTTGAGAAACATTTCTGAGGATGGATCTCCATTTCTCTCACTCACTCTCTCATACATCTTTGTCCCCTCCTTTTATCCTGTTTTTTGGCTCTCTCTCTCTCTCCTTCTTTCTCCTCTCCTCTCTTCTCTTCTCGCTTTTCTGTCTCTCACCCTTATGCATTTGTGTGTTCCTCTTGGCTGATAATGGTCTCTGAGCGTTCCCCTATGGCTGAGTCATGCTTGGGCCTTTATCTGTGTGGAGACAGGCTCAGGCGCACCCAGGCTATTCCAATCCCCTGGAGCAGGGCGGAGAGCCTAGAGTGCGTGTCAGCATCTCTCCACAAACAAAAACTTCTCCAAATGGGCGGCAGACTGTGTGTTTGTGTGCTGTGTCCTGCTCTCTCCTGCCAATTAACACTACCACTTCACGCAGCGAGACCGAGACAGGCCGGCCCTCTGTTCTTTCCCTCGTTTGCTTTGAGTGCTTAGTTGTGGAGAGGGAAGGAAATTCCTCTAAGCTGATAATGATCCGCAAAACGTTCTGCCTCAGTTGGAGACAGTGATAAAGGATCATGCATGTAAGGAGACGGGACTGCCATGATGGGCTGCCTTTGGTTGTGGAATGAAAACAACACAGGAAAATGAGAAAATAACACGCCACATTGGATGGCGGTATTGTGCGGCCAGTCATGTGCTGAAGAACAGTGAGCACTAGTGATTCAGGGTGGTGTGGATTTTTGTGGGGAAAGGTCACACAGAAGTCCCAGACTGTTGTAATACTACTGTACCAGTTCTCAGAAGAGAGGAAAGCTTTGTTTATTTAGTTTTGCTGTTTTGAAATCAGCTATGTTTTCCCACATTGGACTTACAGCAGACTGTATGCGTTTCATATGAAGTACTGAAATTCTGTACAGTTACGTAGGATTTCCCGAGTACTGTTATCAGAACAGTATTACTTTTTTAGACAAGTACATGCGCATGTGCAAGGAATTGGTCTTAGTGGAACTGATGCATACTATGGATGCCATAAAATTAGAAACATCAGCACGTATGTACATGAAAAATATCCCTATACATGTATTTGAGAAATATAAACATTAATAAATGTAGTCCTGATAGAAGTCATGTATATATGTGCCTAGATTACCATTGCTGAGAAGTCCAATATTTATGTATATAGAGATACTAATTAGGGGTGGGCGAACATCTATGATATGAAAATCTTGATATGGCAAAAATCTATGATATTTCAAGACATTTTCTTGGTGCATGATACGTATTTTTATTTTTATGTGTACAGTGTTTAGTTTTCTGACATTTAAGTTGGAATGGATTTAAAAAAAAACAAAAAAAAATAGTGTTCACGTTAAAAATATCATCAAAACCTATGAATGCCACAGAGAGATTTTTCATTCAACATTTACACACTGCATTGCTCTAAATGAAATTAAACAGGATTACTTATTCTCTCTTTGTAATGAAACATGCTGAAACAACTTTCTGTTCGGTGAGTGCTATTACCACACTTAAAAAATCATATTGTGCCATAGTTTATCAGAGTAATGATAAATATGGTGTTGCCCAGCCTTATTACAAATTTAGTGACACAAATAAAAAGCAGTTAAATTGGCACAGTAGCCCCATATTGATTGTGTTTTGCCCTTTCAGTGTACAATAAACATGCCCTTTGTTGTTTGTATAATTAGATATTGAGTATAATTTCGGACAATACGAAATACATAATAAATTATAAACAAATAATACAAATACAGCTAGTTCAAGTTGGATAGGATTTTAATGGGTACAAAGGAGAAAACGTTAAATGTCTAAGGCTAGGGTCCGAATACACAAATATCAGTTGAAGTCCTTGTAGTCATTTTCTGCTGAATAATATGAAGTTGCGTTTTTCAACCAGGAGGGCATCATTTATCAGAATCCTCATTACTTTGCCGTGGACACGGTTACCAGGTGGTTGTCCATATAAAAAAGTCTAGTTCATATAAAAAAGTCGATAGAAAAGCAGTGGTCTCTAAGACAGCTGATTGCAGTCGCATCTGTTAGACATTTTTTCTGTGTAACCATTCATATGTTATGATTTTGTTGTTTGTAATATCTGTGTATCCTCCATTTTTGTATTACATTTTGAAATGTGTAATAGTCCTTAGCTTTGATGTGCTCTTTAAGACTTTTATGTTGAGTATTTTAATATTATTGGTAACTAAATAGTGCAGTTACCAGGAACTTTGTTTATACAAGCACCTGCTCACTCACTTTCTTCTCTGTCTGGGCTCCCCCTAAGGTGAGGGTTCGTCTCAGGAGGGAAAAGCTGGAGAGAAGATAAAGAGGCGTGTGAAGACACCTTACTCTTTGAAGCGATGGCGCCCCTCTACATGGGTTATCTCCACCGATGCACTGGATGGAGAGGTGAACAACAACGGGGCGGCTGGACGGCAGGGAGCGTCGGGCGCCACCCGGTCCAAATCCAGCACTGCTGTGTTCCTGGTGGGAGGAGGAACTGCCACTGCCACCCTCTCCTCTGACCCACCTGGCATGACCTGCCTGTGAACCATTGACCCTTCTGAGAAAGGGCCAAGATCAGCTTGTTGATACTGGAGGGTTTGGCAGCATGCTATTTGTTTCCCAAGGTCCTATTTGAAATCCAGTAAGAGAAAGTATGAGGGAGAGAGCAAGAGAGAGAGGGGACAGTTCATGGAACACAGCCTCTCCGACATAATTTGCAAGCACTTAACATCATAATATGGAACTTCTCTGACTCTCTTTGAAGAAATCGCTTTAAACTGTACCCAGCTATGCAGCAACATTGGCTTAAAATGCTTCCATTATTTTTGTTGTTCCATTTTAAATCAAAGTATGATTGTATGTATGGTTGTTTGATAATTACCTTCTTTTATTTGTTGCACTTTTTTATAAATAATCTTAATCACACGGTTAAATGTTTTTCTCTGACCATGTTCGAGGCTGGTCTTAAAACTGAAAAAAAAAAAAAAAAGGAAATGACAATGTGTTGATTAACAATCATGCTAGGCCGCTCTTATGGACATAAATGAAATCTAGTCCATATAAAAATGGCGATAGAAAAGCAGTGGTCTCTAAGACACAGTTGACTGCAGTCGCATCTGTTAGTCGTTTTTTCTATGTAGTACATCCATACCTTATGTTTTTGTTGTATGTAATATCTGTGTATCCCCCATTTTTGTATTACATTTTGAAATGTGCAATAGGCTTTAGCTTTGAGGTGCTCTTTAAGACTTTTAATTATGTTCTGTATTTTTTGCAACATTTTCGTTCTTTTTAATATTATTGGTATCTAAATGGTGCACTTACCAGCAACTTTGTTGTTTATACAAGCACCCCAGTTTGCATTTAGGCAACATCTTGTGGATGACAATCCCTTACCTTCTTATCAATCCCATCAGACCTTTGAAGGAGAAGCAAACAATCAACAGAAAATTATGGGGTCCTTATTTTTTTCTGTTTGTTTTTTTCTGTTTGTTTTAACCTATTCTTTGAGTGGTGGAAGTGCACAGAAGACAGTTAATAGCTTGCAAGCCTGAAGGACAGAGGATTTTCGATTCTGTTACAGTCTCAATCAAGCTTCAGCTCGCTGTAGTCTCTGGAAAAATGTTCTCTCTTCTCAGCAGACACTTAAGTATATACATGTCCCCTACTTGTTCACATGGTCCATTTTGCAGAGGGGTGGACTGGTCCTCTCTATGTGGAATGACAGCGTCTGTGTGGGGAGCGAGTGTGTGTGTCTACATTAGCCGTCTAATGCATTGCTCTCAGAGTCTGCATAAGGGTTTTGTGTAAGAGTGCCTGCGCAGTTGGGTGATTTCAGAAGCTCTGTTTTACTCAGCTGTCTGGAGCTCAGGTATGTAAGAGAGCGGACAAGTCAAATGGGTAAGGTCAAGTGTTGCTCTCTGCATTCCGTTGTCACAATCGGCACCATCAGCACCACATACCTACTTCAAAATGTAATTTATATGTAATGTTACACTACATAGACCTGGAAGTAAATGTATACATTATTGTGCATATTACAGCTACTTCAGTTCGTTATTTTTCTTTCAAACCTCTCTGATGAAAACTGTAATTAATGACAGTCTTGTAAATGAGAAGCTGTAATTGTGCTCATATGCATCAGACTTTGGAGTAAGAGTACTGAGCAGTAGCGCTTACCTTTCATTTCCTTATGAGTACAATCATAAAAGTGAAGCTGTCTCTTAGTCTCTTAGGCTGATACACATGTCCTAAGGTCTCTTTTAGCTGTTACTCCACAATACTCCACTAGTATTTTAGCCATCTGATTTTCCTTTCTTTTTTTATGTAGTGCCAAGGGCCAAACCTCAAATCTGTATGTCCAGATCATGTCTGAAGCAATGCTGTTTTGTTTTTATTATTATTCTAATGAAATCAGTCTGTGAGATGTTTTATAACCATGTAAAACTGTCATACTTGTTTTTTTATTTTATTTTACTCCATAATGTCCCTTTTATGTTTATTGGCAGTTTAAGGCTTTCTAGGTGTCATCAATCATTGTGTTGGTTTCCCTCGTTGTGATGCAGCTCAGTCCTTCGCTGATGTGTAACAGCAGTTTAAACAAAAGTTGCTGTCATGCCTGTAAAACCAACCAAAATTGATCAGTGCCACTAGAATCCTAATTGGATATAAA
Organism: Brycinus macrolepidotus; assembly: GCA_037974445.1. Classification (NCBI taxonomy): domain Eukaryota; kingdom Metazoa; phylum Chordata; class Actinopteri; order Characiformes; family Alestidae; genus Brycinus; species Brycinus macrolepidotus. Next base: position 18,169,495 of record JBBPCZ010000002.1, read on the forward strand.
TGTATTTTAAACGTTGCGTCGTATTGTTTTAATCATCTTCATTCTAAATGGACTTTGTCGTTAGCGGGCAGTTGATGCGTCTACCGGATAAATTTCTTCCCATGCCACAATTACTGCCTTTAGAGTTGGATGCATTCTGCAGACGCTCTGAAAGCTGCAGAACTGCTGTGAGCTCCAGACACCAGCCATTCAAATAGCTGCAGTTTTCCATGATGGAAAACTGATACTGCAAGGCAAGGTTTTCCTTAATAGAGATTCATTTAAAAAGCATACTGTATTCACCATTAATTATAATTATGCTCTTAGTAACAAGGAAACGTTATGCCACTTATCAGATGCCATGTCATCTTCGGACTAGGCCTTGCATTCGGGGAAACAACACTCAAACGACTGAAGTTTGATGCATTTTTCTTGTATCTAAATTGATGTGGATTTTTTTTGTGTGTGTAAGATATTCTCACTGATATGGTGTAAATATGTCTGTATAGAGTGCAGTTGTCTGCTCGTATACAGAAGGCTCAACTGTTGCTGTGGGACCAAGAACAATGCTACAACACTGTGATATTTATCTCGAGATAAAATAGCACAGTAATGCAAGCCAGAGGGTAATTACATGTTATATACATATTGTTCATCTCTAGAGGCAAACCGAAGTTAAAAAATGTTAAGAAATGATGATTATTACCCTGTATAAGACAAAATAGTTATGTTGAAGTTTCCCAGTGTTCCCATCTCTCCTTGTTTAACAACTGAAAATTTTCCAATAGAATTTTTGACCATCGTGTGAAAGAAAGAAAGAATATATGAGAATATATATGGTGCAGAAGTGAAGTTTGTTCAGTGAAGCTACCTGCTGGACTGTGTAAATACTCAGGCCGGCTGGTACAGCAGTGACAAGCTCTACTTCTGCAGCAAAACCCTCTACAAAACTTATTAGACTGAAACTATGCTGCTCTGGACTCAGATTAAAGTGCTTTTGTTGGATTTTAAATGGAAAAACACAATTGACAGATTGAATCAGTCCATGACTAGGCTAAATCTGTGTGTGGAGCACTTTCCTTCTATCCCTTTAATTCTCCAGTGCTCACTCATGTCAGCCATCAAGTTGCGAGCTGAACTCTAGAGTAAACATGGCAGCTTTTGGTTATGAAGCTGTCACATGGCTTGAACCCAAACTCGGTCATAAAGACTGATTGAGGTGAAAGTAGGCCACGTTGCTAGTTTTCTAACAAAATCCTGTTCCCTCTTGAACTGCACCCAATCATGTCATATAAATATAAAGCTTAATATGCAATTCAGAAATATAGATCTAAATATGCATTTCAGACGGCCCCAAAACTGCCAGTGTCACTGAAAGCAAAAGGAATGCAAGTTGACTCATTAATCCCAAAACCACTGCACCTCTTTTCAAATCCAGGCATGTGTAACCAGGCATGTGTTACAGGCAAGTGTAACTGAGCAAGTGGTATGTCATCTTAAAATCCTCAACAAACTAGAGTAATAGTTGATTTTCTTTTGTATGTGTGTGAATGTGAATGAAAGGTATTTGTTCATGATAGGCTGCTGTTTTTTTCTCCTTTTCTTTCGATCCATTTAATTCATACTGACGCCGAAGGCTCCATCCAGATCTGTGGCCCCTGCATAGTGTTGCTCAAAAAAAGCCACTGAAATGTTTTCTATCACAGCTTGTAAAGTAAGCGCTTTGAGAAAAGAACAAATAATAACTCTACTCGGTTTAGTCTACTCAGAAAGATATATGTTTAAATGCCATTTAGAAATAAAGCTTGCTGTACAACCATGCATTACTCAGTTGATTAAAGATTATATTAATGAAGTAATGGCTCATGTTGATTCTTTTTTTGAGGTACATCCAGTACTGACAGAGGTGTTTAGTTGTGCGCACAGCTTATTTAATGCTCAAAGGAAAGCAATACCAATAGAATGGGACACTTACTAGCAGCTGCACATTAGTCTAAGGTCACCATGTCCAATCAAGTGCTGGCTAGAGGGGTATAAAGCCCATTTCACTGGGCTGTGGAGCTCCAACCTATACACTATATGGACACAAGTATTGACCATTACACTAACAGGGACTTTAATGACATTGCATTCAAATACATAAACTTTAATATGGAGTTGGTCCCCACTTTGCAGCTATAACAGCTTCAACTCTTCTTGAAAGGCTTTCAACAAGATTTTGGAGTTTCTGTGGGAACTTATGCCCTTTCATTCTGTATAGCATTTACGAGGTCAGGCACTGATGTTGGACGAGAAACCCTGGCTCGCAATCTCCGTTCCAGTTCATCCCAAAGGTGTTGGGTGGGGTTGAGGTCAGGGCTCTGTGCGGGCCAGTCAAGTTCTTCCACAACGAACTCATCTAGCCATGTCTTTATGGAGCTTGCTTTGTGCACTGGGGTACAGTCATGCTGGAGTAGAAAAGGGTCCATACTGTGTCCACAAAGTTGGAAGGATGGTGTTGTCTAAAATGTCTTGGTATGCTGAAGCATTAAGATTGTCCTTCACTGGAAGTAAGGAGCCACCTGAATTTAACAATTAAGAGGTGTGTCCCAATACTTTTGTCCATACAGTGTTCCTTTGGGATGATTTGAGTGATCCAGAGCTTATCAGTTACTAATGCTCTTGTTGCTAAATGCAATCAAATCTTCACTGCAATTGTGTAAAGACTTCCTTGAAGACAGTAGAAAAGAGACTTTTGGGCATTAATACTGTTAGAGCAGCAGGTGTCTCCAAAGTATACCTATATAACATGCTCTGAGGTGCAGTGTTCAGTTTATTAACTTGACCACACGATGGTGTTCGAGCCTCGGTGTTGATGTGAAAAGCACGTGTTGACCACAACAAAGCCATTTGTCCATTTCCAAGTTTCCTTATTGAGCTGAAATCATCTTGCTCAAAATGCTTTAAAAAGCACCAAACGAGTTCACAATCTGCTCCGACTTCCCACAATCCCATCTTCAAGAAAAAGCTTCATTTTTTCCCGTTGTACCTTCCTATTCCCCCATTTTAAATCTCAACCATTACCCCTCCCGAACAGAAAAAGAAATACAAACCTACACGTACACTACATGGACAAAAGTATTGGGACGCTTGGCCATTACGCCACCAGGGACTTCGATGACATTGCATTCAAATACACAGACTTTAATAAGGAGTTGGTCCCCTCTTTGCAGATACAACACTCTTCTTGGAAGGTTTGCCACATGATTCTGGAGTGTTTCTGTGTTTGAATTCGTGCTCATTCATTCTGTAGAGCATTTATGAGGTCAGGCATCGATGTTGGACGAGGAGGCCTGGCTCGACATCTCCGTTCCAGTTCATCCCAAAGGTGTTGGATGGGGTTGAGGTCAGGGTTCTGTGCGGGCCAGTCAAGATCTTCCACACTGAACTCATCCAGCCATGTCTTTATGGACCTTGTTTTGTGCACTGGGGCACAGTCATGCTGGAATAGAAAAGGGCCTTCCCTAAAACTGTGTACACAAAGTCGAAAGCAAGGCGTTGTCCAAAATGTCTTGGTATGATGAGGCATTAAGATTGGCCTTCATTGGAAGTAAAGGGGCCTAGACCAAACCCTGAAAAACAGGTGTGTCCCAATACTTTCGTCCACGTTGTGTAGTCTAACGCTTCTGTATGTGTCTGCACTAAAAAAGATCTATTAACTTTAAGGGATTAAAAGGGTCCATTCGGCAGCCAATGAAAAGTTGCCGTAGCTCTCCCAGGAGCCAATCAGAGATCGGGGGCGGAGCTCTGGCAGCACTTCTCGGTGCGTGGCTCTGAATTTTTCTCCCGTTTAGTTTAGAGGAGGCACGGAGCGGAGGGGAACGGGGGTCTCACCGCGCACACATGGAGTGAACAGACCAGGACCTCCACACAAAACAGACTTGACATACCTCCCTGTATGGTTCTACTCCCTGTTTTCTCTTTTGGGCTCCCGTTCCGATAGTTTGAGCAAGCTTCGTCGTCGACATGTCCCAGCGGCTCCGTAAAACCGGCTCCCCGACCTCCGGCTGCGGAGTGACCGGGGGGTCCGCGGCCGGAGCCTCGGGGCTGAGCGCTGGGGTCAGTCTGCTGTCTCGCCTGCTGCCCATGAAAGCCACCGTCCCATTCCAGCTCAAGCCCCAGCAGCAGCAGCAGTTACAGCCCCAGCAGCTCCCCCTGGCGACCAGGACCGTGCTGTCAGCGGCTGCTTCAGGAAGCGGAGCCGGCCTGAAGTGCCTCAGCGCCGGCTGTGACTCTACAGGATCCCGTTCCTCTGCTACCAGAAGCCGGAGCCCCACCAGGGTCGCAGCCTCAGCAGCTCTGAGCCCGTCCTCCTCCTCTTCTTCCTCCTCAACTCTCAGAAATAGCCCCACTCTCTCTCCCTACGTGGCTGCGTCCACTCCTCAAGTCAGGTCCTCCCAGTCCCAGTCTCAGTCTCAGGTCAGCCCAGCTTCACCTCTGACCAGCCTTATCAACCCTGCCAGCTCTGCTCTCGGACCCTCTAGCCCGCTGGCCAACTCTTCCTCCCAGCACCAGGTCAGCTGCTTCACAGACACAGCGCACCCACCGGCCTCTTCATCACCCCCCTCGTCTTCATCTTCCTCCTCCTCATCTTGTGGTCACAGGGGTAAAGCCCCTGACAGACTGGATAATGACAGACTGTCCCCAGAGAGAATAAGCCCCAGCTCGCCTGTCTGCAAAGGTAACCTGCACCTGTCTGCCTCCAGACTGAAGTTTTAAAGTCCATTCATTCACACTGTTTTCTTGATAAGGTATAAAATCGCACCTAGGATTCAGGTGATGCTGTTAAAGCAGTACTTCTCAACTCAAAATGCACGTATAATGGAAGCCTATGGACAGGTGGCGGCCTGGTGGCTCTTATTATAAGGGTGTTTTGAGTCAACAGGTTTTCAGTTCTTTTTAAGTGCAAGCAAATTATTGGCCGTGGTAGGAGACCATATGCTACAGATGCAGCAGATGGAGATTAGGCTGAAAACTCTGGTGTACTCCTTCAAATTCAAGTGACTATTTCGTGTACAGAGTAATAGATGTGGTCTAGTAGGTGTTGCAGGAGATGATGCTTACTTTATAATTAGTTTCACACTGGAGACTTGCATGCAGATTTTGCACAGCAGAGTTTCTGCGTTCAAATGTCCTACACAGCTGTGCATTTTCCCTGCTTGAACACACCTCATTCAGCTCCAGAGGACTTGACCATTAACTCAGTTGTAATGATATGACTGAGGTGTTGGGAAGCAACACTGTAATTTCTTAGTGTTGCTTAGGCCTAACCTTCAGCCATTCAATCCACTTGACGAGGGGAAATTTGGGCCTCTTTATTAGCATGCAAGACAACTGAAGGAGAAGGCATTAACACGGTCATCAGGGCATCAGTTTAACGGACAGTGCTATTGTCATTTCCATTCATTCTGTCTGGAGATGCTCCTCAACCCCCCTCTTAGGGCCCTATGGATTATCATCCTCCCCCGCTGTCCTGCCACTGTGCCCCATGTCACGTTTATAACCCATAGTCTCTTTACTGGGGCTGCGGCGGGCACAAAGCGATTAGGCCTGAAATCCCCCATCTGGTCTCATGGTCTGCAACAGGGGGAGGGGTGGAAGAGAAACTCCAGAAATGGGGGCACCAGAAGCATGAACCCGCTAATGGTGTGCTCCACCGCACCATATTTTATCTGCAAATGATACTTGACGTTCATCTGGCATTGAGATTTCTCAGACAGACGGCTTTTTCCTACAACTGTTACGTGGGCTGTTAGCGAAGAATCATGAGGATGGCTGGGCTCACCACATGGCAAGAGAACAGCATGGCCTCGCTGCCTTTAGATCATACTGAAACAGTGTGGTGAAGAGAGGGGCCCTCTATCTATGTATGACTAGCAGAAGGATAATATACATTCCAGGAATGTTCAAGTTCCCCTTTTCTCATAAAGGTTAATTATATTTGTAATGTGTTACACTCTACATTTTATTAAAAAATAAAGGTGTGGGATCCAGTCCTGAGTGGCCAACAAGCATTTGCGCTATCATCAGGAGATCGCATGTTTGATCCTTGCTGATGCCATAGCCACCTGTGGCCAGGATGGTGGGTAGGATGGTCCTTCATTTCCCCCGTAGCTCAAAGCAATGCTAGCCAGCACAGGTGTCTTTTAGCTGAAGTAACAATTGGCTGTCAGTGTTCTCCTTCAAGCATGTTAAGCTGCCCAATGATGTTGCATCAGCAACGGTTCGAAAAGATTTACATGACTTGGAGGAAGCATTTGCTAACGTTCACACAGGTTGGTTGGAAGCACTAGTATTTGGGAGAAAGAGAAGGAATGTGAGTGAAGGATGGAGAAAGGGGATGAAGACTAACAAGTCAGGCCAGAGGAATGTAGGAACAATACTACTTAACATGTCTGTATCATGTAAGTCAGGTGAGTCCTAGCTAGTGGGTAGAATTGTACCTTTAAATTGGTGAGAAAATATGGGTAAAAAAAAATGTAAAAGTGCAACAAAGTGTTCTCGCAACAGCATAGAGAAGGATTAATGTCCTGAAGGTGTTTTCAATTTAAAAACCACCATTTTGGAAAATGATTTTAGTGAGTGTAAAGGATCTCCACATGTGAATGGTCTGTACCAGTTCAAGCCAGGAATCATTTTGGAACCTTCATTTGAGTTCAGGCCAAGGAAGTTAACCTTTAGTGACGCCTTTTACTGACATTATCCTGCGTTATTTAGAACATCATCTTTGTACCATCTTTTCTACACTTTGCCAAATCTCTCACTGCCAATTAAACAGCCATTACATTTTCCAAACAGTCAAAAGAAAATAAGACTCAGCGTCTAAAAGCCCTAGGGGTTCAGCGTCTGCAGGCCCAACTGTAAACATGGGAGCAGAACATGCAGGGGATTATTTTAATACCAGCATTCAGACATTCGGGTAATTGGGGCCTGTAATGTAAGCAGACACGGCTGATCATGAGGTTGTTTCAGCTGCAGAAGCGATGCTGGCTCTCGGCTCCCTAAGGCCTCAACTAGAGGAAAGGAAGAATATCTCTCTCAGTTTTTATCGTAGTAGCTAATCAAGGAACCCCTCATACTGTGTTCTCAAGCCTTTGATATAGTATTAGGGCACATAGCCTCCACCCATTGAAATGCCTGCTGATTTCTGTTTGCACTCCCTCCGGCTGCCTTCCCCCTCGTCTCACCTTTTCCATTGTACTCCTCCGAACAATCTGCTCTTGTGCTTGGAAAGTCTAGTAATTTTCCAGATCAACAGGCTTGCCCAAGACCCTTTGAAAGCACTAGTATTTGGGAGAGAGAGAAGGAAAGTGAGTGAAGGATGGAGAAAGGAGATGAAGACAAACAAGTCAGGGGAGGGGAGGGGGGGCGAGGGGACAAAAATTGAGGAAATGGGCTATTTAAAGCTAAAGTATGAAATATGAGCTAAACATCTGCAAAATTTACCAGTAACTGTAACAGTTGAAGGACATCCGTTAGCCAGTTTGCTGCAGGCCTTATTAACCTACACTAGAACTGCTATTCAAATGGTAGGGGACATTGCTAAGGAAATACAATATATCAATAATATTTTTTCAGATATACCACAGTATCATGATATTTAAGTTTGTGTTAATGAAGTTCATGAAGCCATGCTTCCTGAGTGCTGGTACTCTATGCAAAAGTAATGTATTAAAAACCTGACCTTGCTTGTTTTGATTTGACTTTTGATCCCTGTTCTTCTTTTTTGTAGAATAGAATCTTATCAGTTATATAATGACTATATAATTAACTTCCTATCAGTCAATACAGCTAAAACTAAAAATCAATGTTATAAGACCCTATCAGTATAAATGCCTGTGTTCATCGTCCAGCTCTTCAGTACATTCTGAAAGAGGCCAATGCTTGATCTCCCAATGGTTAAAGACAGAAAAGTGACTTAGAAGGGGCAAAGCAGGGCACTCCCTGCTCTCACTGAACACTGGAATGGTAAGGGCAGGCTGGGACGAGATTACACGGGATCCCCAACAAAAGAACCCAATTCAGAATTCAACCATTACACCCAGTTCACTGTCCTCTGTCAGGTTCTCTCATGGCTTCAGTTTGTTTGACCATGGGCAAAGAATGTGTTGAGTCTGGTGGGAGATTTTTGCTCTCCAGCCCAAGCAGGCAGTGGTTTTCCACCAACAGTAGTGAAGTGGGTTAATGTTTTATCATCTGCTGACGTAGTAACGTTATGATGCCTGAATCAGAACTGAATCAGAATTCCTGAGAGATTTGTGAGTTCTGTTTCATCACTGTATGCTCTACAAGTATTTACAAGAAGATTTTATCTTTAGGGTGGCCTATATAATTGAATTGTTCTTTTTAAAGTAGTCTCATCCTCTCTTCCTGTATTTATTACATAACTTTGTGTTCAGATATAGTTGTTATACTGTAATTATTGCTCTGTTGAACTCAATATAAGGAATATGCAGAGAGCATTCCCATCATTGCTGTAGCAGTAGTCATGCTATGTGCCCAGTTTTGAAGAAATGTTGTTATTTCAGTGTAATAAGTATAGCGGAATGAGGAATTTTGAGGACAGGGTCTGTGCAGGGTCTCACTTATCTGCAAGTGAGTAAAGAGAGTTTAATGGATGTAAGAAAGACACAACATAAACGGATGCTGAGTGTATGCTACAGCCGATAAGAGGTTTTAGTGCTCATAAGAGCATCTTTCACACGAGACCATCTCCACCGCAAAAGTTCAGCCCTGTCACTCAGAGCAGTGCTTCCCAGCCTTGGTTCGGCCCTGCTACCTTAGTGCTTTCCTGCTTTACCATATTTATTTAGATGCAAGAATTTGTCAATGGACCGCTTGGAAACATTGTACCTGTCTCGATGTATCCATGTCCATCAAGCTTTTGACTCAGCCAAGGGCATGGTCTTGAGAACTGCTGTGTAACATTTAGAGTCTGGTTGAGTTTTGTTCGTAAAAAGGGCTGACTGAGTACTGAATAAATACTCATACTTTGTTAAGGCAATCACAACATACAGGGGTATACATATAAGAGTGCAGGCCTAGGGGAAGCCAGCATTCTTTTTAGTGCAAATTTGTAATTATCTTGTTCATTTTAGAACAAGGGTAGCATTAATACCAGTACAGATAGTGTATCAGTTCAAGTTTGTACAGCAGACAAGGTCACAAAGTAGCTAAAGTAGCTAAAGAAATAAATGTGAAACCCTTAATGAGCAAGCCAAGGCAAAAGATGATTCGAATGAGAACCAACCTTCTGAGACTCTAAAGATAAAGTCCAATCTGTGTGTGTGTGTGTGTGTGTGTGTGTGTGTGTGTGTGTGTGTGTGTGTGTGTGTGTCTGTGTAAGCACTTGTGTGTAAAATCATAGTAAATGTGTCATTATCATGATTAATTTTTGATGTTACTTTTTAACATGGACTGCTTAAAGGCTGGTATACGCACAAACACCAGCCAGAACACTGAACCCGCCTCTTCCCACCAAATCAGCTTTGACTAGTCAAGGCACAGACCCCACAAGACCTTCCCCCAAGAGATATATGTCACCAAGACATTAGTATCAGGTTCGTTGAATCCTGTAAGTTGTGAGGTGGAGCCTCCATGAATCGGAGTAGTTTGTCCAGCATATCCCACAGAGCTGGGGATTTGGAAGACAAGTCAACACCTTGACCTCTTTGTCATGTTCCTCAAACCATTCCTGAGCAATGTTTGGTTAATTTTGGCTCATGTTGTGGCATTTTGTTTGGTTCTGAACCAATATGAAAGATTCGAAATTTAGTTTAGGAGTTACACAGGCTTTTTTTTACCCTGGATTTTTCCTTTGTTCGCAAAAATGTGTGATCGGCCATTTTCAGACGCCTGTATCTTTGCAGCGGTAACACTTCGGTCCAGGGCCAAACAAAATGCCACGGAATGGTTTAATTCTGAGATAGTCACATGTGGATGATACCAAATATTTGTTGAGTTGAGAAAGAATGACCCATCTACAGTTTAGCAGAGAGCATTATCCTGCTGAAAAAGGCCGCTGCCATTAGCGAATACTGTTGCCATGAAGAGGTGTACTTGGTTTGCAACAGTGTTTAGGTAGGTGGTACATGTCAAAGTAACATCCACGTGAATGCCAGGATCCAAGGTTTCCCAGCAGATCATTGCCCAGAGCATCGATCTGTCTCTGCCGGCTTGCCTTCTTCCCATAGTGCATGCCTGTGCCATCTCTTCCACATAGTGTGAAAGAAAACGTTTCATCAGGCCAACCACCTTCTTCCTTTTCGCCGTGGTCCAGTTCTGATATTCACATTCCCACCTCTCTATCATAGCCAGCATTGCCTTTTTCAGTTAAATTTTTACATTTGTTCTATAGTAGCTCTTGTTTGCGTTTGCACCAGAGGGGCTAGCCTCTGCTCCCTATGCGCATTAATGAGTCTTGGCCATCCATGACCCCATTGCTGGTTTACCAGTTGTCCACTTTTGGTAGATAAGATAAACCTTTATTAGTCCCACAAGTGGGAAATTTGTACTGACCCCTGCATACCAGGAACACCCCACAAGACCTGCTTTTTTGACCCAGCTGTCTAGCCATTACAGTTCTCTCAGAGTTGCTCAGATCCTTATGCTTACCAATTTTCCTGCTTCAAACACATCAATTTCAGGAATTGTTCTCTTGCTGCCTAATATGTCCCAACCCTTGACGGGCACCATTGTAACAAGATAATCAATGTTATTCACGTCATCTGTCAGTGGTTTTAATGTTGTGGCTTACACGTTAACATTATCATAGCACTTATATGTGAAGAATAGGCTAAGTCACCATTGCAACACACCAAAGGCCTTGCAGGCATACTTCAGTTCCCATGTCAGCTCATTAACAAACACAAACGTGCACACACAAACACAGCTGAGGCTGCAGCTTGAGCTGATAGCTTCTCCCTTTACACACACACACACACACACACACACACACACACACACACACACACACACACACACAGCTGGCATAACTTCCTCTGAATTCCTCACAGGTTTCTCCTCTTCAGAAGCTTTGTGCTAGCCCCCACCACCACCACCACATCCACCACCACCACACTTTGCTCTCTGTTTCGAAATGTACGGCAAACGCCCACTTCTGCTTCTTCCTTTTTTTGATGAGTCGAGTGTCTGATGTCACCTTAGAGTGAAGTAAGAGTCCCTGCAGATGGAGAAAAGTAGTTGAGGTCCTTGTTTTGTCTGTAAGAAGCCTGTGTGTCCTCATTAGAATCATGGGCGCAAACAAGTTTAATGATTCCCCACTGATTTGTTTTCCTGGGAGTGGTGGAGAAAACCCGAGGAGTATAAGGAGCGCACACACACACACGCACACACACTTACACACACAGCACTGATGTAATCTGTGTAGTAAAAGTTCAGCAATGAAGACTTTGTGAATAGATTGTGTAGATTGTGCCTTAAAGCCGCTCTGAAAAGCCCATATGCTGTATTTCTAGTAAAAGCTTGGCAATAGACCAGCACAAAAACAGCAGGTGCTGGCACTTCTTTCTTACTGTACACCTCACCCCTCTCAATTGTAATTCAGTGAAGCAGATTTATATGAAAGGAGGCTGAGAAAGAGAGGGATAGAGGGAGATTGTGTGTCTGTGAGAGAGAGCGAGAGAGAGCCTGTTGATTGTGAGGCAAAAAGAATGAGAGAGGGAGAGGAGAGAGGGGTGCAATTAATTGTGGAGTCTGAGTGAATGTAGGTCAAGACACGAGGGCTGCTTCCTCCACGCCAGTCTGCCACAGCCAATCAGTGCTTAATCAGCTTTTCCTTCATTAAAAGGGCTGCTGGCCACTAGACTAATGCTGTCTCAATCTGCTGAGCTTTACTGCTTATCACCAGCATTACTGCCAGCTATTTACACTCCAGCTGTACGGGCCCATGTATACACACACGCACAGTTTTGCTGTGTATTCTTACTGAGCAAACAGTCAACTTTAATGAACTGGCCTCCTTGCACATGTTAATGTCCTTTTACTTACTTTATATTCTTTTTCTTTTTTTCTTCTCTCTTCCCCTTTCCATCTGTTCCTTTTTTTTCTCCCATGCTGTTTGCCGTCGTTGCACTTCACCCGTCTTTCACCCTCAATTGCTCCCCTCCTCCCCCCGATCTTTCCTGCTGTCTCTGTCTCTTCCCTTCTCTCTGACTGTCTTCTCCACAGAGAGGCCCAGGCTTCCGCTGGCTGGCCCAGTGTGCAGCAGTGGCAGCATCCGCCGTACCTCCTCACTGGACGCCCTGACTGGCCCCTACCTGTTGGGACACTGGCCCCGGGATGCCACCCACGCCCCCTGTGCACCTTGCATGAAAGACAAAGCCACCCAAGTGAGCTCTAAATCAATCATTCTCTCTCTCTCTCTCTCTCTCTCTCTCTCTCTGTGCTCAGCATTCATTCCTCTGTCAACAAACCGCTTGAGTTTCAACATTCACTTAGTGTTCCAACAGCGAGTCTACTCTTACTTCTTCTCACTCACTCTACCATACGGTGATACAGTGACCCCCCATAAGTTTGGAGACACCTTGCTTTTCACAGTGTTTTTAATATGATTGAGATGTGTTCTTTCTCACAAAAACTGTCAAACCTTTATTTAGCCAAAGCCTACCATTCATACCAAGGGAACAGGAAAAATAAAATATACCACAAATATACATGTATATACTACAAGTATAAAGTGATTTTTATTTTTGTGGCTTACCTGAAAAGTAACAGTGCAAATGTACAGAATTTACTGAAATTAAAAAATGGGAAAGAATCTGCACACTTTTGGCAGGCACTGTATGTTATAGCAACATCATTCTGCTCTTATGAAGCATCAAAAGTACCTTGACTGCTTTTGGTATCCTCTTTGTGGAGAATTTTCAGCTTGCTGAATGTGAGCGAGTGAGTGAGAGAGCGAGCAAGTGAGTCGCAAGCCAGTCACATGACTTGCTCCACATCAAAGAACATAAATGTCCCACAAGAACATTTAGGCTAGTGTTCACATACATGTTAAAAACCTGTCCACTTCCACTCTTGATTAACTGTAACATATGTATCTCACAGGCAAGAGCTTCCTGTGCACTCTCATATGCTTAAACACCCTCATCCTCATGAGAGATGTTGGTTCATAAAAGCATGGAACATTCAGCAAAGCCCAAGTCAAATGAACAAACTAACAACACTAGATGGAAAGTGGCCTGTAATTACCTTTGACGCTGCTGACCCGCAATCCCTGTCCAATAATCAAGCCACTAACCCCATGTAACTATTAATACAAAGCACATGCCTCTCAAACTAATCGCAGTTCTCTCCCCCGGACCACACAGGTGAGCAGATGTAAACAAGTGCTCGTTTCCTCCCCGAGCAACTCCGACCAGTGATTTACTGTGAGCTTTTAATGTGGTTTTCCTGCCTGTTTTGGTCTCTGTGTGGTGCACTGTATCACCCAGTCTTCAGAACAGAGATGACAGTGATGTAAAAAGGAACAGATAATAAGTTGTATGAGTTTGACGTAGTTTCTCTAATTTCATCAAGCTTTTAAGTTTTTATGTCTTAACAAGTATTATTTGCCAGTTGTTTTGATAGTTGTAAATATCTGTTAAATTATAAATTGTGCAGTAAATAAGAAGAGCGTTGACCAGCTGGACAGATAAACATGGCGCGCGTGTGTTTGGAGAAAGAAGGGAGGAAGCCTCTCCCTGGCTCACTGAGAGATGAGCGGAAACTGAGGCATATTTCTGGTGAAGGCAGACACTGGCTTCCATCGCAGCCTCATTCTTTCCTAAATCCTCTTCTTTTTCCAGCAGCTTCCTAACTCTAGACTCCACCTGAGCTTACACTACTTAGCTCCATTAGATGTTAGTCTTTTTTATCTCATTACATTGAAATGCCTCTCACTCTAATAACTACTTTAATATTAGTGTCATTGTGTATTATTATGTATAATTGTTATATATCAGATTGCCAGTAATTTATAGCAGTTACCTAATAATGTCTTAAGATGAATACCTGTGTAATAAGGGGTTATAAATAAATAATGGGGGGTTTGGTATTGATTTCATGGCAAGTATATTTGTGTGCATGAAAGGCTTCCTTCTACCTCATTGCACATTGTTTGTTGTCAAAAATAAGGCCCAGAGATTTGGACAGGATGTGATATTAGTGCCATGTTTTTGATGAAACAGACCTAATCACTTTAACCACAAAGAGTTGCACGCTTGTCACAGCACTACTGATTATGGGCTCTGGGTCTCAAGGGCCCTCTGTTATTGTTCAAAGTGTGTGTGTTTGTGTGTATATGCATGCACTCTTTGCTTCCTCTGGAGATCCCAGGCCTCCACCCAGATCTCTCTCTCTCTCTCTCTCTCTCTCTCTCTCTCTGTCTCTCTCTCTCTTAGCAGGCTGACTCACAGTAAGTGCAAAAACACAGGAATTGGGCAAGTGAGCAGGAAAAGAAAGTGGAATTTGGATAGAACTTGTAGCGCTCTCTCTCTGTCTGTCTGTCTCTCTCTCTCTCTCTTTCTCTCTCTCTCTCTCTCTCTCTCTCTCTTTCTCTCTCTCTCTGCAGTATTATGCCAAAATAACCAGATCTTGGATCGGTATGGTAGTGTGAGTTGCCATGGAGCTGAGCTCACACCTAGTGACCAAACAACAACACAGAATGGCGCCTTTGCTTCTCGACTCCTATGCCAAGGAGAGAAATATGCAGCCACAGACATGCTGCATTTTGGGCAGCCATTATCAGTATGTCCAGTGTGAGCTGATTTATATAAAGCAAATATACCAACCGGTTACTGTTACATAACTGTTTCCATGTGTCATGGAGTACTGTAGCACTGAAGCTTATTTTGCTTTCTGTGTATGGCAGGGATGTTCAGTTCTGGTCCTGGAGGTCCGATGTCCAGCCCAGTTTGGTAGTTTCCCTGCTCAGGAACATCTGATCTCATCTGTTAATTGCCAGGTTTATTAGGTGGGTTTGAGCTGCAGAATTACCAAGCTAAGCCAGACCCCAGCCCTCCAGACCCGGAGCTGAACACCCCTGATGCAGCGTGTGACTTAGTTATAGTATCCTGAGTTGTTGCTTATGTTTCATGCTTTGTCCCAGTCTTTGTCTGGAAACCCTGAGAAAGTGTAGCGAAAGGAAGCTTAGATGGGCTTTACACGAGCCTCTTTGCCACAGAGAGCCATAATTACGCCAGTGCAGAAACCTGATCAGACTTGCGCACTGAAGGCTGTTAAGAAAACTACAGAACTTCAGAACTAGGAGTACTGAGCGTGCTGAAATTACATCAGCTTTCACCCTGAGGGAAAAGCCCAGATCCCTGGAAACAGGTGAGATTTTGGTAGATGTTTTCATTGGGGAGCATTCACATGGCACAAAAGGAACGTCTCTGTCTGGGCAGCACACTGGTCCCGTGTATGTATGTGGGTTATTGTTCAAGGCTGTAATTGCTTTTACTAGTGCAAGGGAGGATTATGATGCCATCACCAATTGACTGGGAGCTTTAACAACGTCACAGATGTTCTGTTTGGCACATGTACTTGTAGAATAGTTGTTGAGCTGTGCTGTACAGGAAGAATTGTTTACTAATCTGGATAATATAAGTCAGATAAGGAATCTGGGTTTAAGAGATCCGGGTAACTGAAAAATCCTGCCTTGTGAAACACAGCCTAGAAGTAGTTAAAAGTGAATACAAAATTTAGATTCAATACTACATTTCAGAGATGTTGTGAGGTTGAATGTGCACGTAGCAGACTGGAATTCCTCCCACTCTGTCAAAGGATAGATTCTTTTCATTCTCCTCAGGTACATGGGGTTGTTAGAGTTATAGTTGAACAGTAATAGAAATCTGACACAGGCAGCCAACACGAGAAAGCAGAACTTTGTATTTTTGGTGTGTTGGCAGAGTGGAAAGAATCTGGGTTTAAGTTATCTGGCTACCTGAAAAGTCCTGCTTTGTGAAACACAGCCTAGAAGTAGTTCAAGTAAATACAGAATTTAGATTCACTACTACATTTCAGAGATGATGTGAGGTTGAATCCGCACGCAGAAGACTGGAATTCCTCCCACTCTGTCAACACACCGAAAATATGATGTTCTGTTTTCTCGTGTTGGCTGCCTGTGTCAGATTTCCATTACTGTTCAACTACAATGCTAACAACCTCATGTACCTGAGGGGAATGAAAAGAATCCATCTTTTGACAAGACCATGTCCTGCACAGTGTCTGTTCCCTGTACCCCTCTGTCCCCCTGCCAGCTTTGTTGCTTTTTAACAAGAAAGAGCTTTTTGTCATGCTAATCCCCTCTCTTCACTGACTGCCGGTTTTCTGACGTTAGAATGTGGCCTTCTGTGAATTTCAGCCCCTCATGCTAACAGACTCTCTGCTCCCTGCCTGCAGAAAATGAGCTGTGTGTGATTTATGGTTCTACCGAGGGGAAATTTATCCACAAAGCTCTCCACAGCAGAGCGGGGTACGGCTTTAATGGTGGAATTAGGCACCAAGCCCTTCGCCCTCTGCTGAAGTTCATCATGGTCTTTAGACGTATTTCTATACAGCCACTGCCACTCAGGTTCATTTTTTCATGCTTTGATTGTTCTGCAATTTTTTGCTCTGCTTTAGCTGCTCTAGAACATTCTGTTATGCTTTAACTCTTAAACTCTTTAAAAATGTTCTTCTGTATTGTCTGGGTCCTATGGATTACAGACATAAACGCTTGGAGCCACTACAGCCTTACAGATGTTCCTTTGTGCTTTCATAGCCACCCATCAACCCTTACATACTCACAGGCAATATATGGAGTATCAGATGACAGGGAAGGCAAATAGTGACATTTGCATACTTTCCTCCTCTATATCAGTGTGTATGCTGAGCTCAGGCTCATGATGGTCCTGTTATTCCTCCTTTTGTATGGCGGTCATGGATGGGTTAGCCTCCAGCCGAGGTGTTTTCTTTCTCCCTTTCCCCCTCCATGCCTTTCTTTCTTTCCTCAGAGCCTGGCATGTTTTTTATTATCCACCAAATTTTCATGACTTTCCTCCTGAGTTTCCACTTGCAGACAAGCGTTACATCATCACAGAGCCTAGGCCTCTCCCCATGACCTGGGCTTCAAAGCAGGCCTAAACCCAGCACCCCCTGCACATAAAGAGCCCTTTGTCTTTCAATTAATCTACTCTAAGCACAGGCCAACTGTAACTTCACCCTGCATGCGCGCACGCGCGCACACACACACACACACCCACACACACACACACCCACACACACACATACACACACACACACACACATATTTACTTTGTTCTTTCCACGTGAAGACTGATAAAAACAACAGCACTATGGATCTCTTTGGTGTCCACATGTTCTTGCAGAGGCAGAATGTATATGTGGTCAGTAGTTAAGAAGTTCCTTTGGAGGAATGCCAAACTGAACACACACATACACACACTTCTTTCTGCATAGAGCTTGATCAGAAATATACTGTAGTTTTATCACTGGGTTTATCAGTCTGAGGGGAAAACAAATGATTGCTTATCAAGCTAAATGCTCGTTGCACGTAGTTGCATCTCCACACACAAGCAAGCCATGCAGAGGGAGTTATGGGCCTAACCACTGAAGCATAAACACACACACACACACACTCTCTCTCACCACATCCTGTATGTATATA
>JBBPCZ010000002.1:18212681-18223552 GCA_037974445.1 Brycinus macrolepidotus
CCAGGAACACAGCGCCCGGGGAGCAGTGTGTGGGGACGGTACCTTGCTCAAGGGTACCTCAGTGGTGCTACTAGCAGCCCTGGGATTCAAACCCACAACCTTCTGATTTCTGGGAGGCAACTCCCTAACCACCAGGCCACCAGCTGCCCCAAGCTCCTTAAGATCCTAGTCTTTTTTAGCAGCCCTTAGTTTAGCACATTTTCCAATTTTTTTTTTTAATTTGCACAATTTTCCACTTTCCTCAGATGTTGTCAGTCAGCAAAAACAAGTGCAGTGTCCAAATGTTGTTTTAGTTTAAAACTGCAGCTATGAGGACACTATGCTAACAAACACTAGAACTCAATAGTCACCCAAATAGTTTCCATGAAAATACATCACCAAAATTCTCATCCAGTTCTTCTTGAATGTGGCACAGATTTGTCCATGTGGTTTCAGACACAGTATGGCGGTGAGCCATAAAATTGAACAGAACTTCACTGAATAGCTGCAGGCTGCCATTCAGACAACACCAGGGTCGGTTTTCACAAAGCAGTTGTATATTAGTGAACTGAGTCCTAAACCACATCCACAACTCTGCTCTCCCTTGAAGAAGATCTTGATGTGGTTTGATGTGGTATGGAAATGATTTGGGCTATTCTGGTGAAACTAAGGTGAAATTTGGGGACCAAACCTGTCCTAGTTGACAGACTACATCTGGCATAAACTTTTTTTGTAGATTTTTTTTTTTGTCAAACTATTCCTTTAAGCTTTAACACTGTGGTAGGGGTCAGGGTGAACCATTTGGGACTTTTCCTCGGTAGTGTAATGCTTTGTCTACAGTGTTACAGGGTTCATATCGGTGAGTGCACAGGCTGCAGATGCTGCTGTCGAAGCAAGCTCTAGTGCATGCGTGAGGGTGTTAGACAAGTTAGATGTGTGAGTACGGCTGAGAGATGTTTGAAACTGTGCAGTCATGCAAGCTTTCCAGTCAATGTCCAGTAGTTGACCCAACCCCCACTTTTATGAGGCCTTTTGTGAATGTAGGGACAAAAATGTTCACACGGAGGACAGTACAGAGGCCTTGTCCAAACAGGGGCTTTTTCCCCAGTGACTCCCTAACCCCATGCCCCCCACTCACAGCAGGCCTGTACAGGACGGCCCACAGCTTGCTAGACACATTGTGTCACCACCGACCTGCAAAGCTGTGAAAATGTTAGGATCTTATATCACACCTCACAAATTAAAGATTTAAGCAACACTCAAATCATGAAATGTAAACTCCACAGCTGAGTGAGATATGGTCGAGGCATCAAACAGATGAACAGATCTCATGGGCACATGTTGAACAGACTCTATTCTTGCATGCAACCCTGGCAAAGCCTATAAGAAATGTGCAGGGAGGGGGTTGGAGGGTAGGCTGTTTAAGGCCATGTCATGTAATTGGAGCTGGCATGTGTTTAGCACAGCAAGGGGTTTGACTGAATGAACCAAGATGCCTCTCATTTTTCTCATTTACATTGTTCAGACAGCACATTAATACCAATGCTTTGGTAACTATGTCTGTCCTAGTTCCCGTACACCAGATCCAGGCCTGTTTCTTGCTGTATAAGCCGTCGCTTAAGGCCCCTGAGCCATACGAGGCCCTACAAGTATATGTAAAGTCATATGCAAAAGTTTGGGCCTGGTGAAACTGGCTGATCTAAAGTGAAAATGAGTACACAAGCTCCATACACATTTAAAAAATAACATAAAGTATGGCCTGTGCAAGAGTTGTGACACATTATATAGTTTGTATATAGTTTGTTTTATTTTTTCCTATATGTGAAACCCAGCAAATAACTAGAAATTTAAATAAAATAAAATGTACAGAAAAATGGCACATTCAATGGCATTCTCTGTAGAGATCCTTTCTTTCAGACAATCAAATTTGGTGTTTAAATGCGTGCATACGACTATAAACACACATTGTCATCGTTTATACAGACATTTTAGACTGCCCTTTATTTAGTCTGGTTAATTCTAGTGTTATTGTGCTTATCTTACATTAGCATTTACTAAGCTTTTGTCCTGGTCAAAATTAATAAAATATTAACTCTTTTTCCATTCTTCTAAAATACAAAACAATAAGACTGGGGTGGATAAGGAGACCTCAAGCAGAGTTTTTGCCTAGTGTCCCTAAATGTTCAGGAGTGGCCCTGGCCAGACCATTCATGTATTTCCAAAGCATCTCTGTCCATGGGTTCTCAGACACATCCACACACACACTGTATCTCTTTGATCAACCCTCTTCCTGTCTCTCTTTCTCACTGACTCAATGCCATTTTACATCAAAGGTGCTGTATGTTTGAGGTTGTGTCAGATCGCCCGTCTCCCTCTCAGGCCTTGGAGCTATTCTTTCTCTAATCTCTCTGCCTGTGGGTCAGTCCGGGACAGGCCTCACTCCCAGCCTGGGATTACAGGCCCAGATTCCTCACTTTTTCCCTTCGCTCTGAGCATGCAACCCTCATTGTTGCAGGCTCAGCTCAGACACTGCGCTGTTAGTTTAGACCTGACAAAGGATCAGCTGGTTCAACACAGTCATCCACAGAGCCACTTCTCCAGGTCCAATCTTTTCCTGTTTTTGCTAGTGGAATGCTGAGACAGAGGTTTCCTGCCCAAAGAATAAACAGTGTGTGCACATAAAGGTTTAGAAATCATTACCAGTCACTGTAAAGAGAAAATCCCCCATACTGACCACCAGTTACACCTTGTCTCCCAGGCAGAGATAAACCTAATGACATAACCAAATACCACTGTAACATAGTTTCAAAAGTTAAAAACTCCTTTTGAAATCTTTCTCCTGAAAGTGTAAACTAGCTCTTTTGAGCATGTCTTCCCACAGTAGACAGAGGGCATCGAGGCCATTAGGCATGTCTATGTCCCCTCACTCGTCTGCCTGACTTTTACCACAAAATTTAAATAACGTGGTTATTTGCAGTTTCTTTTCATTACTTCTGATGTGTGATATTAACTTACATTAGGAGACAAAAACTGCACTCTAACTGTAATATATTTTTTGTAGTATTTGTATAGTGTACTTTACGGGGCAGCTGGTACCCTGGTGGTTAGGGAGCCATGGGTTCAAATCCCAGGACTGCTAGTGGCACCACTGAGGTACCCTTGAGCAAGGTATCGTCCCCACACACTGCTCCCCGGGTGCTGCGTCGCTGGCTGCTCACTCCTTCACTTGGGTTGAATGGATTAATTGCAGAGAAAGAATTTCACACTGTTCACACTGTGTGGTGTGTTCACATGACTGTAAGTAACAACTTTACTTTATTATATTATACTGTTGTGTTGTATTGCTTATTCTATTGGTTATGCTGCTTCTTTTGTTCTGTCCACTTTGCTGCAGTAACAGTGCAAACTTCCCACCAGTGGAACTAATAAAGGGTTATTTTATCTGGTCTTATCTTATCTTACCTTATCTTATCTGTTTCCCTTTTTCTTATAGTTTGTGCATCTTACAGCACACTTGTAGGTCATCTGCAGGTAAATCATTTTTCTAACAATAATGTTTAGAGAAATGTTTAATTTACGTTCTATTCTGGTAATTTATTTTTCCAATAATAATGTTTAGAGAAAATGTTTAATTTACATTTTATTCTGGTAAATTCTTTTTCAAACAATAATGTTTAGAGAAATATTTAATTTACATTTTATTCTGGTAAATCATTTTTCCAATAATAATGTTTAGAGAAAATGTTTAATTTACATTTATCCTGAAAAGAATACACGTTTCAGTGTTTACTACGGCGGCCGCAGAGGTCCATAAAGCTGCAGCGCCTCCGCGTTTTCCTGTGTGAGAGTCGAGCTGGACGAGGACGAGGTTGGAGAGACTCGTTCTGGATCTCAGCTCTGTTTAAATGGACGGAGGTCGAGCCGCAGCTCCACTGCTGGACACCTGCATGGGGGTACATTTAACTGAATTTCAGACCACTTTTCACAATGTCCCATCTAGCTAGCTTTGTTCAGGGCTGCATGGCGTTAGGACAGAAAATGAAGGTGTTATTTTCTCTATTAATACATGCACTGTTCTTCATCAGTGGAAGAACTTACCTTGTTTAGTGTCTCTTCTGTTGACTTCTCAAAGTAAAAGCTCACCTTGCACTAGACTCACCTGCTTCATGTTTATTTCATTACTAGCTAGCTATCAGGCTAACACAGGGATAATATATTCAATTAGAAAAGATAAGATAACCCTTTATTAGTCCCACAAGTGGGAAATTTGCATTGTTACAGCAACAAAGTGGACAGAACAATAGTAAGAGCAGCAAAACAATAGAATAAAAGCTACACAACACAACCGTATAGTATATAAAATGCACTATACAAATAATACAAAAATATAAATATAGACATTTGTGTGTGTGCAAATATATAAATATGTATATATACAGCTATATATTGGTTATGTATATATGTATGAACACAGTGGATATATATATAAGTACACATTGGAGTATCCTCAGTTGCTTGGTAGCAGCAGACATTGACAAAAACAGTAGTAATGCACCAGACAAATTGCACATTGCACACAGTAATATTTCACCCTAAGAACTGCACATGTACCATATATACTTAATAAATTCAGTAATGTCCATATAGGAGGACATCCTTCAGCCCAGCAGGGTCAGGGAGGTCATCTGTGTGGTCTGCTTCATCTTCTCATGTAACCCTCCTCTAGAATGTACATCACAGGGAATTACCTGCAGAAGTTTACTGGGTGGGCTCAGATTTCCCTGCTGCTCAGTTCACGGTACTCTGTATCATATCTGGCGCACGTGGTTACTAAAACATTCACTCATAGAAACCCAAAAATAAAAATAGTCTGAACGCCTAGTTAATGGCGCTTTAACTTTTGTGTTATGTTATACAGCATTCAGCTCTCCTTTGAAGTACTAACATCATCATTAACTGTTTTGTCTATGTAGATTAATTGGCTATGTTCTTGATTTTATTTCACAATGAATAGTTTTATGACATCTGATATGGGGCAGCTGGTGGACTAGTGGTTAGGGAGTTGCCCTGCGATTAAGAGGGTTGTCGGTTTGAACCCCAGGACTGCTAGTAGCACCACTGAGGTAACCTTGAACAAGGTACTGTCCCCACACACTGCTCCACTTGGGTGAATAGGTTAAATGCAGAGAAAGAATTTCACACTGTTCACACTGTGTGGTGTGTTCACATGACTGTAAGTAACAACTTTACTTTATTATATTATACTGTTGTGTTGTATTGCTTATTCTATTGGTTATGCTGCTTCTTTTGTTCTGTCCACTTTGCTGCAGTAACAATGCAAACGTCCCACCAGTGGAACTAATAAAGGGTTATTTTGAACAAGGTACTGTCCCCACACACTGCTCCACTTGGGTGAATGGGTTAAATGCAGAGAAAGAATTTTGTGCTGTTCACAATGTGTGCTGTGCTGTGGTGTGTTCACGTATGACAAATGGCCACTTTACAGTTACTTTACACTTAATCACTTACCAGGTTTAAATAACTATCAGTGTGTGTATCACTCTGCATTATTTTGCTATGATGTGAAATGTTGTGCAATGTTCTTATCAGGTGCTGAAACATTATCATTATGTGAAATATCTTATGTACAATAGTCTTACCTGGTGCAGTATCAAGTGAAGTTTTCTAAATGGGTGCTGAATCTTCTTACGTGCAATAGTCTAATCAGGTGAATACTCCTTATGTCAATATTACTCTACTACTACGTTCAGTAACGTACTCCTAACTACCACCTGTGTCGTTAGAAATTCACTTAACTAAGTTACTTATCTATAGTATTTATACCCCAGCATTTGTGTATATGTCATAGTGTATTTCATACTGAGTTTTTTCCACAGATTTTTTATTAGATTTATTTAGACTTTATATTTTATATACTGTTCTTGTCTCTGTGTCTCTGTGTGTCTTTGCAGTCATAACATAAGCAGTTTCCTCTGGGATCACTAAAGTTTTCTGATTCTGATTATGCCTCTGATTCAGGCTGGGGTCCAGGTCTGATATGTGAATGAGATGGAGGAGCAAGAGAGAGATGCTGGGGGAGCCTGTGAATTTCAACAAGCTGACCTCGGGGCAGCAGAGCCTGGCAGTGTGGAAAAAATCACAAAATGCTCAGAGAGTGGAGCACAATTGGTGAGGTCATTTGTTCGATGTAATATCACTAGATTATTCAGTAACACATGTACATCCCCAGCACGGATGTGTCTCTATGCTTGGATTAGGAAGTTTATATTAGATCATGACATGATTTTAGAATATTTCTGGAGTTACAAGTTGAGTGTGCCATCATTTTGTGCATTTTGTGTTGTGTCATAGGAGCTACATAAAAACCCAGACACACACTTTAAAGAGGAGTCTCTTACATTTCCAGTCCCTGAGATTCCTGCGTCTTTTCAGACTTCATCAGGTCCACTTCAGACTGGAAATGTTGTCCTTTTCGATCAAAATGGACGACCACTTCAGTGTGAGAGCATGGTGAGAAAACCCCCCACAAATTATTACAGGAAGTCTTACTTGACACACAGGTGGGAAGAGTTGTTTAAAACAGTGTTTAAGAATTGAAAATTAAAAAATATTACCAGGTTACTACGCTTTATCATATTGCAGCATAATTCATTACATTATAGAGGATGTGGACTTTTCTTCATTTGTTATAAGGCTTTTATGAAGTTATTCTGAAGAGATATTCTGAAGTTATTCTGCTGAATTATTAGTTTTTTTTAACACAAATGTTGTTCTCAGGTGCTTGGGCAGTCAGGGAGTGGACAGTTGTATGTTATTCCTTCCAGCCATCTTGGAGGAACTCGGGTGTTGCTGCCCAGTGGTCAAGTGCTTAATACACCAGACCCAAGAGGTAGTCTGATTTCAGAGTTGAAATATTTTATAAATAACATTTTGATCAGCATTATATGCTTTTGAGCATACACTGGATCATCAGTGCTTCTGGAACCTTGTTCCTGCATATTTAATTACAAGAAGAGCATAAATAGTCCTATTTACTTTATTTTACTTTACTGGTGTTTTCATAGTATAAGTTTAGTCCTATTTACTTATAGTATAAGTTTAGTTCTAATTTTAAATGTGGAACTCCTGTTTTTTCTGTTATGAATTTTCTGAGAAAAACAATGGATATGATGTCTTGTGTAGATGTCTTTCAATGTTAAATTTTTTCCTTATTGCCCATCACTAATGTGGACGGTCCTTTTTTGGAGTACTGATGGGTTTAGGATATTTTCACACATCTGGCTGGAAATGGACATGCTGCTGTGGTCTTGTGCTTCTTTATAGGAACTTGCAATGCCAAACCCAGTCAAGAGGAAAAGCCAACTCTCGCATTAACTGCTGGCAACAGTAACACAGTAACCACAGCAGCACCTCCAGGCTTTACAGCCATCAAGACTCAGACAGTGAGGTAGGCTTGATTTTCACATCACACTCTCATGCTAGCCTTAAGAACACAAGTATACTTGCAATTCTACTGAAAGGTTTTCCCTCTTTCCTCTGACGTCTGCTATTAATATTATGACGGGAGACAAAAAGAGCACTGTGTCTACCCTCATGCTGGCACTAAAAGGACATCTGTTTGTGATCAGTTCTCCAGACGTCTTTGTGCCTCCACTGAAGCCCCTGCCTGCAAGTGCACCAAACTGGGCAAAGAGGCTTCGCAGCTGTGAGGTACAGCAGAACAAATAAAAAAAGAAAGAGTACTTGCAGCATTTGTCTTTTTAGAAATTTAATTTATAAAAGATCACAAAAAGTTCACATAATTATCTTTTCTAAATTGTCTTGCGCGGAGCAGAAAATTGGTGACTCATACCGGGGTTACTGCAGCACTGAGGCAGAGCTGGAGGCTGTGTTGCTCCTGCATAAACAGCACACCCACTCTGTTTTTGGCACCCGCCAGTCGCCCTCGCCAGCCAAACCTGCTACTCGCCTTATGTGGAAGTCTCAGTATGTGCCCTATGATGGCATTCCCTTTGTAAATGCAGGTGAGTGTATTGCTTTTGACTCAGGATGCAATCACATTTTTATTGCAAGAACATTGTTATTGAATGTTTTGCCAGTTAGTATATTGTTTTCCACCTTTGTCATAGTATGACCAATAAGAATGTGATCTTCCTCTGTGTCTTTTTTTTTTTTTTTTACATTTTTGTTGTTTGTTTTTTTTTAGGAAGTAGGGCTATTGTGATGGAGTGTCAGTTTGGACCACGGAGGAAGGGTGTCCAGCTCAAAAAAGGCACAGCACAAGAAGCCAGCGAAAATTCCACTTACAAAGCCACCTGTCCTGCCAGGTACATACAGTATATTCAGGCAGATTGCATCGTTATTACCATTATTTATCATGCCTAAGAAGAGAATTATACTTACAGGACATGGTATTTAACCCAAACTGTTTCCTACCATAGAATATATATCAAGAAAGTGCGTAAATTTCCTGAGTATAAAGTTCCAGTAGACCCCAAAGTGGACAAGAAAGTAGTACGGCAAGAGCAGGAGAAAGCCTTCTTCAGCCTGAAGAAGAAACTGTGGGACACTGGGGGTGTCATAAGGTATCATGATCATTTGTGAATCATACAACCACTGTTAATGTACTATCCTATTGCGTTCCTTATTTAAAACAGTTATTTCTCACCAAACAGATATTATATTCAGCTTCCTACCCAGAAAGCCCATCTATACCATTATATAGACATTCCGGCCCTCCCCCCCCTCCCCGAGCAGCCTGACTTTCCAGAGGAGGAGACTGAGGATAAGAGAGACGAGGAAGTGCAGAAAGAAAGGGAGGAAGATGGCGAGGCAGATGATGGCGCTGCTGTTCCGTCTCGACTTCACCCTCTAGTGGCAGAGAAGATTAAAGAGCTCGTGGCACAGGGGTGTAACCACGTCTATGCTATTCGCAGGCAGCTCAGGTATGACCTGGAACACCTTTTGTTTGATTTCAGTTGCCAAAACAGTATGTTAAAGAATATTTAAAGTAGCTTTGTTAAACTTTTATCAAAGGAGGACACAAAACACTTTAGTACAAGGATTGTACAAGAATTCCACTGTAGTCATGAAGGGTTGAACTTGGTCACCAACAATTTTCAGATGTATAATGTTATTCAGCTGTTCTTCAGTGGGTGTTGGGGACCAAATGTGCCAGGAAAACACTGATCACACTGCCTCCACCAGCCTGTTCTGTTCATGCCAAACAGGATGGTTCCATGCTTGTGCCAAGTTCTGCATCTTTCTTCAGCATGATGAACTTGTATTTGCCTGATTTTTCCACTCCTCCTCAGGCCAGATTTGATTGGTCTGTGATTCTCATTTGCCCATTCTGCTGCTCAAGTAAAACTGACTGATGCTAGAAATGCTTACCTTGTACCATGACGTATGACTTGGAGTTTGTGAGAAGGTAGGGGTTATACCTAATAAACCAGCAACTCAGTGTAGAGTAAGGAAACCACTAAACTCTGCAGTGCTTTGGCCCACCAGGATTAGAGTTTGACATCTGTCTGGTTTACAGCCACTCGCAATAAATTTTTTTGTTTGTGCTACATCAGGAGGTTTGTAGAACGTGAGATGTTCAAGTCAGATGCCATTCCAGAGAGACACAACCTGTGTTACTTCCCAACTATCAATGACATCAAGAACCATATGCATGAGGCTCGGAAGAACATGCAGATGACGGAGGGAACACTAGCCTCCCTGGGAACAGAGGTGTGGACTTGACAAACTTTCTGCAATGCTTGTGAATGCCTTGGGCTGGAAGGGTGTTACAGGTTTTTGATAGCTGATTTCTGTTCTCATCTCTCCAATATAGTGGAAGGAAGAAGGTGAGAACCTCCTTACAGACACTGTGACCCTGACTCTGGCTCCAGCCACTATTAATGGTAAAATATCAGACCCTACATGGAGTTACATCTCAAATACGGGGGAGAATGTCTGAATCTAATGGGTTCTAGGTAGCAGGAACACAAAAAAATACTGTACTACTATGCATGCTAATTTTCATCCATTAATTGTTGATATACAGGTTTGCCGATACAGTCTGATCATATTCTAGGACAGTTATTCTGTTTTTCCTTACTCATTGCGCTAATAGAGGAGCATCACTGTCACTGAGTATGTGCTTCGACCAGTTTCCAGCCCTGTTTACTGATGTCTTCCCACTTATATAAAAGAAGATATCATTTTAATCAATGTCCACTAGCCAACTGAGCAGTGTCACAATAATGAACCCTTTCAATGTCGCTTAAAACATTTCCTCTTGCTATCTTGATCCAAAATTTAGGTCAATCCAGGCCTGCTCAGCATATTTATCCATGCCAAAGAGCATGGTAGAAGGTTAACTGCTTCATGTATTGAAATAGTAGTATATCTAATACATTTGAAAGCTTATGCACTGTCTGAGTAGGAAGTATAATTAACTACATTAAAAAGTGATGGGAAGTGTTATGGCTCTTCTTTTCTCAGAAAACTCTCAGAAAGAAGGCCTTTTAGAAGGGAGTGACACTCTTTCTCCAGAGGCTGTTCAGCTGTTCAGCTCTGTGACCTCTTTCCAGCCCAAGATCTTTGCACAGCTGCAGGTAAGCCCAGCCCTGCATGTTCTGCAGCTGCTCTGTAAAACCAGATGTTTGTCCCAGCTGAACTGACTCAAAACATAACCATTAGTCTTTATTCCAAGCATTTAATGCTTAAAATTGCTTTAGCAGACTTTAGAAAATTCATAGTTAAGTTAAATTGTTTTGTTTTTTTTGGTACATAAATCAACATAAATTTTAAAACTAAAACTAGACCTCGCGGGGGGGGGGGGGGGGGGAAGTAAAACAAAAAAAAAGGGAAAATTTGCCCCC
>JBBPCZ010000002.1:18223562-18263881 GCA_037974445.1 Brycinus macrolepidotus
CCCCACCAAAACACAAGAAAATGTAGAATTTGCACCCATTAATGAGTTTATTCTTCTGTAGGGTGTCCAGCTACAACCAACCACGTGTCCAGCAGAGGGCACTCTTGAGCAGCAGCCTGTTTCAGCAGCAGAACCTTCTGACTCCTCAAACCCTTTAAACCCACACACACTGTTTCTGAGTCCGATGTCATTCCTGCAGCCGAGCCCCTCTGCTGGAGAGGCTGCAGCTGTGCCTGGGCCTGCTGCCCTGCTCGAAATGGGTCAGCTGGTTAACGTCTCTGCCTTAGAGGTTGGGGGGACTGAAGGGGGCGTCACACAAATTCTACTGGGAGATGGACAGACAATCCCTGTGCAGATTGTGGACCCATCTAGCATTGGTGAGACTCGGAGATAGACATACTACTGTACTGCAGACACCTAGTCACATTTTTATATATTCACATATTTATAAGTGGAGTTTTTGCTGATCTTCAGAATACACAAACAAAATGAAGCGATAATAATTCACAGCAGGTTTAAATCTTGATGTCACCCTAAGGTAAACATTACTTCCAAACAAGACACTATTTTGTTAAGTCTAAAATGCGGTTGTTGTGTTTTGCTCAGCGATGAGTGCTTCAGTAGAGGGGGCTCCAGTGGAAGAGGCCAGTGGGAAACCTATGGACATTTCAACAGAGAAATCCAGAGACCAAGGCCAGCCATAAGACCTGAAAAAAAAACTTGTTTGATGTTTTTCATAAAGAAACTGATCAAGGAGCAAGACTGGACTGAATACCTGTGCACTATTTAACCAACTGGACATGGCAAACTATGCAATGTTTCCATGTGTTTTTTTCTTTAGAATTGACTACTGTTTTAATTTATAATGCTTGAGGTTGTTGAAAAAAAAACAGTTGTGCATTAAATGCAGAAATGGATGAATGAGGTGAAAGTGATGTATGCACTTCATTTTGCTTTAAACCTCTCTCGCATGACATTAAAGGAGCTGTTAAGATTTAGTTATAAGCCCTAAGTCTGGGGTGTCCAGTTTTATCCGCAGAAGACCGGTTTGGCTGCAGGTTTTCATTCTAGCAAACCAATTGATTTACAGAAGTGGAATCATGTGTGATCCTGCTTGTTTGGAATGAAAGCCTCAGCTGCACTGGCCCTTTGTGAGCAGGACTGGACGTCCCTGCTCTAAATGATCACCAAAAATCACTCTGTGATTCCTGATTACTAGTGTAGTTCATTTGTTCATGCAACTTTTATTTATTTCCATTTTCAACTTGTATTTGGCCACTTCTCCTCTTTTTAGCCATTTAATAAGCTTAAAAATGTGTAAATGTGTGACATAAGTGCTTGAGGTTCTTGCTGCTATAGCTGATCACTCAACCATTCAACCAATAATATTCAGTTGCAGTGCTTTGATTCCATTTTGCCTATTTGATTTTACCAAGCTTACATTTCACTTTCAAGCGGTTTTGGACACAATCGATGGCCTGTAGTTGAAATATTTCTTTTAGTCGTTTCAAGATAAATATGAGATGACTGCCAAAGAGATCAGTTATTTATGAGGTTAGACTCTAACATTAATTTCATTATAATATACTTTGCTGATACTTATACATATATCTTTGCTTATCATACAAATTCTTTTCCAAAGGTAATCATGTGGACTTCCTTTCCAGAGAAAAAAACATTTATGATCACACGACTGGCAAAGAGGTAAGATATGTTGTTTGTGTGCAAGGAATGTGTACACAAATAAGGTGTTTTTTGTTTTTTTTTATATTTGTTGTACTACTTTCATAAAAGAGTTCACAAAGGACAATCCAGAATGGCATTTCCATGTCCGATGTGTATATTTGTTTCATATTTAAAATGCTTATTTCCCCAGGAAAGCAGTAAAAATAATTATAGTTGTTTAATGTGTAAGGATAAGTAGTTTTTTTCTAGTGAATGTGTTAAAAAAGAGAAAATACTAAAACGTACAGGACAGTGTACCTCCAGGACCAGGGTTTGGAAACACTGGTCTAGACAAAGGTACAATT
Organism: Brycinus macrolepidotus; assembly: GCA_037974445.1. Lineage (NCBI taxonomy): Eukaryota > Metazoa > Chordata > Actinopteri > Characiformes > Alestidae > Brycinus > Brycinus macrolepidotus. The sequence goes on from JBBPCZ010000002.1 coordinate 18,225,593, forward strand.
GTCTAGTTTTTGTTTGTCCTGCATAATTCTCTATAATTAGTACTATCGAGGTTTTTATTATCATTTTGTTATTCAAATGAAATGATAAGATCGTTCACACAACGGCTTGATCCAACCCGAACAGTGTTACACCAGAGTGGCTGGCCCTCCAATTCAACAACAGAACCATACTAAGTGTGTGATCCTTTAGGGACCCAGCTGACTGCATTCTTTGTGTTGAATGTGAAAATGTCGGGGCCACGACTGAGCCAGTCTGTAAGCGTGATAAATATGTGTCCATCAGTTTGACCTGAATCAGTGGCAACACCCAAACGGGTATAGCAGGACTGAAGGTGTACAGCTGCACCAGGATTTTTAAATCTACCAGAAGTTACAGGTTGCCCTGAAAATCACAGCACATCGTTCACCAGGTCCTGTGGAGGTTCCACTAAGCCCAGCAATTTAAGCAGAGCGAAGTAGGAGAATACCCAGGGCCGGGAGATATCGTGGGTCTGCTCCAGACCCTCTGCTTCTGCAAATAGACTTCGGCTGAACCAGAGTTGGCGCTCCAGTGCTGCCATCTGCCTATGAGGGTGAATAACACAACATATTAAGTGAGGCCTTGCAGCTATTTGAAATGGTTTTACATTAATTGTCAATGTAGATATACTTTAGACAAAGAATGTGAAAGGAAAAACAGAAAGACTATAGTTAAAGGTGAACTGAAGATGTGAAATACTTGGCAGTCAGTTGAGCCAGCAGTCGGGCCTCCTCTTCAGCTCGCAGTGCTGCTGCTTCTTCTACTCTCCTCCTCTCCTCCGCAGCTTTCATCCTCTCCTCTTCTTCCTCATGCTTTCTACGCAAGTACTCTATCCTCTCACTCTCCTCCATCTCCTCCAGTTTCCTCCTCTCCAGCTCCCTCTGAGCCTCCTCCTCCTGCTGCTGACGCCTCAACTCGGCTGCACACACAGGCATTCATTTGGTTATGAAATTCTTATTGTTTCAAATGTTCACTGTGAGTCTCAGTATCAGCCACGTGTTTATGCATCTTATGTCTTGTTCTGCAACGCAGGTCTACTTTTGAGTGAGAGAGGTTGAGATAGAGAGAAATACGCAGCCACACGTGTGTACTGAATGTTATATTTGTGCCACCAGAGGTCAGTGTCACCTAAGCACTCTTCACTTGTGTTAGCAGCGATTACTTTGGATGTCCAGCCAGAGAATTTGATGGGTTTGTCAGTCTCATTTCAGAGTGCTCCTGAAATGAATAGGTTCATGTGGCACTTTTGAGCAAATTCATAGTTTGCAATGGTCAATCAGTGATCATAAACAAAAAAAAAAAAGCAGGACAGCATAAAATATTTATGTACAATATATATAATCCTAAATCAGTCCAATTTAACATCTGCTGGATATTTTGACTTTGCACTTTGGATTTTCTGATGGATTATGAACTGTTACGCTCTATTCACTTTAAGGCAGAAGTTGTACAAATCAGAATTTTCATGTTTTACTGGATTGGATACATATATTCATTTGTAGCCATGTGAACGTAATGAGAATGGTCAGATTGGAATGCATTTTCAAATAAAAATAAACACTGCACATACACATATTCGAATCCAGTTTTGGCAGTGTAGCAACTGCATAGCAATAAGGCATAAATCCACAAATCTGTTTTCAGATTTCAGTCTCCAGCTTAAAGAAAGCTCCATACCTGCTCTTCTCTTCTCCTCTTCCTCCCTCTCTCCCTGAAGACGCTCCAGAAGCCTCCTCTTTTCCTCCTGCCTCCTCCTCTCTCTCTCCATCTCAGCCCGCTCTCTTTTCTGTCGCTGTATCTCTAGCTTCTTCTCCCGCTCCTCCTTTGTCCGTCTCTCCTCTTCATCTCTAAGATTCTTCAACCTGTAAATTACACCGCAAAAGTAATGAATATTCCTCCCTCGCTTTGGTTGTGTGTTTTTGCAGTGAGCCTTCAGTTTGGGCTGTGAGTGTACCTGGCCTGCTCTGCTCTCTGTCTCTGCTCCTCCTCCAGCTCCAGCCTCATCCTTTCCTCCCTGTCCTCTCGCTCTAGCTGCCTCCTTTGCTCCTCTTCTTTCTCCTTCCTCTTCCTCTCCACCTCTAGACGCCGGCGTTCAGCCTTCTCAGCCTGTGCAGCAGCTTTTTCAGCCAGTGCTGTAGCCTTACTGTCCCTCACGCTGATGGGGTCATTGCTGCTTTTAGCCTGAAGAGATATAATCAGTCACATGGGTCATACTCCTACACTGAGGAGAAACAGGTATTCACACATTTTTGTTACTTAATATTTTTCCAGCGCATATTTCCAAACATACATACTTCATGTCCTTAATAAGTAATCAAAAATGATTTATTAGGTAATTCTACATTATATCTACACTCACTGTCCATTTTATCAGCTCCACTTACCATACAGATGTACTCTGTACTTGCAATTACAGACTATTGTCCATCTGTTTCTCTGCTTCATTTGTTAATCCCCTTTACCCAGTTCATTAGCGGTCAGGACGCCCAGGACCACCAGTGAGCAGGTATTATTTGAGTGGTGAACATGGGCGCCAGAAGCATTTTTAATGTGAGGGGACGCTCTATGTCTCGACTGTTGTCGAGGAGAAACGTGGGGGGAACAAAACGAATGATTTTGAAAAGTGGCTATAATGGTTCCGGCGCCCATGGTGATGGTTCATTCCCAGGCACAGCAGTGACCTTAGTGTGTGTGCTGTAAAGGTGAATATGCACACTTAACCCACTGGTCCACCCTGCAGATGTAAAGTTATTGATGATGGTTCTGATGAGCTGATGCGCCACAGTTTGTGTTGCTCATTCTTTAGTCCGGTGATCATTGTCTGGTCAGAATACACTATTGACCGGATATTTTTAGTCAGCCAAGCAGTGAAATTAAGGTGTTTAAAGACTCCAGACGCACTTTTGTGTGTGATTCACACTCTGGGCAACACACATCAGTGTCCCTGCTGTGCTGAGAATGATCCACAACCCAAATAATACCTGCTCACTGGTGGTCCTGTAGGGGTCCGGGTCATTGATAAATGGGGAAAGAAGTTAATAGATGATGGAACAGATGGACTACTGAGTGCACCTTTATGAGCTGTAAAGCTGAAATGGACAGTAGATACAACATATTTCATATGTTAAATATTCAACATAAATCAAGTTTGCATATTAATGCTGCAAATAAATTGTGCAAATCACATCTAATGTCATAAGAGATTTCTATTGGCTGGAAATATATTTCGCAGTAGAAGTAGAAATCATGGTAAAGAAAGGAGATACCTTGTCAATACAATAGGTTTGACAGTGTGCAAGTGAAACATTCCTGAAATTCTAGTGCCTATGTACAATAAATATTAAACCAAATATGAGTGTTAAAATGCACTACATGTCCAAAAATCAAAACAACTGGAGACCACATGGTTTGTGATTCTTCAGGCATGCAGTTTGCACAGTTCTAATTGGTTTATGCAAGATTCTGTTTATCTATTGTCTTATATTTCAGATACAAAACAGTAGAAGCAAACACTGGAAGCCAAATGGACATCTTCAGCACTCCAGTAGTAACGGCTGTAATTTTTTATGATAAAGATCTTTTGGGAAAGTTGGACCATGATTGGTCATAGATACAGAGCAGACTACTTGTTTATTCAGAGAAGTGCAAGCCTCTCTCAGGTTAGTTGGATTTTGTTCTGGAGTATTATGTTGTGATCCAGTACATCACAAAGTTTGGATACATTATTAAAAAAAGACTCACATCAGTACTTGACTCTGACTTGGCAGGCTTTGATGAAGAATGGTGTGTTAGGGCTGCGGAGTGAGAGGGCAGCTGAGTACGTGAGAGCGGTGCTGCACAACAGGCCTCAACCTCTGCTCTTATACTGGTTCTCTGAGAACTGGCTGTGTGGACGGCAGCAGAGCTGTGTGTTCTGGAGAAGACCATAGCAGGGCTGTGTGTTCTGGGGGAGGTTGCAGCAGGGCTGTGTGTTCTGGGGGAGGTCGCAGCAGAGCTGTGTGTTCTGGGGGAGGTCGCAGCAGAGCTGTGTGTTCTGGGGGAGGTTGCAGCAGGGCTGTGTGTTCTGGGGGAGGTCGCAGCAGAGCTGTGTTTTCTGGGGGAGGTCGCAGCAGAGCTGTGTGTTCTGGGGGAGGTCGCAGCAGAGCTGTGTGTTCTGGGGGACACTGCAGCAGAGCTGTGTGTTCTTGAGGAGTCCCCAGCAGAGTGTTGTGTTCTGAAGGAGACCGCAGCAGAGCTGTGTGTTCTGGGGGAAAGTGCAGCTGTATGATCCTCTTGGTCCACAGAAACCAGATCAATGTCCACCCCCTGTCCATGAGCACTGCAGCAGTGTTCACTCACAGCACCATCTTCTCGTTTGTTCTCTGTGTTAGACGTTGTTCTCTTATGCCTCTCTGGCCTGTCTGCTTCCTTTTCAATGTGCTGTACTTCCTGTGACTTCCGTGGTTTACCTGAGAAAGAATGGAAAAAAAACTTATTAGAATATTGCAAAGCAATTGACCAGCACATCTGAGGTTATTTAAGGTACAGCATACTAAGCAATGTGACTAGGAAAGCATTGGCTGCCAGCTCATCACTCATAGACCTATACTCATCTAGGTTGGGAAATCATTGTTGACCTTCACACCCCGGTCACTCTCTATTCCAACGTTTTCGCTTTCAGCAGAGACCAAAAGTGAGAGCCATAAAAGCTTGGACTGACCATAACTTCTTTCTGATGGCTTCCCCAGCCTTCCGCTGTGACTGGTTGCACTCATACATTTCAGTGCACTCACCCCTGCCATTTAGACATGACTGCTAGCATTCTCAACTTTACATATTGTAGAATTTTAAAACTGACATCTGTTGCATTTCTTTTATGTCATTTGGAGATGTATGATGTGTCAGTTTTTATTGAAACATATGCTGACACTCGCATTAAGAGAAAATCCTTGAATTTCTCTTAATGAATTAAAAAAAGGAACAGATGAGTAATGGCAAATCTTACCAACAACGAATGCTGCATGCCCTTTATTCTTCTTTTTCACTTTATTTTGTGGCTTTGTGGACTCCTTTGGTGGAGTTGAGGACTCCTTTGGTGGAGTTGAGGACTCCTTTGGTGGAGTTGAGGACTCCTTTGGTTGAGCTGTGGACTCCTTTGGTTGACTTGTGGACACTTTTGGCTTCTTACCCTCTGCTGTTTTCTTTTTCTCCTAGACAGACACAAGATCAAGAATCAGCATGAAAACAGGTGCTGACCATAAGTTGTGATTAATCACCGTTGGTACAGTAATCAGCAGTATGACTCACTAGTACTAGGCCAGGAGTTGTGTCTGCAGTGTAAACAGTTTCTTCTGACTCTGAGTACTTGTTCGTTTGTGCATTCTTCTTCAGTGTGTGCTTATTCTTTGTTATTCTTTTGGCATGCTGATCAACCTCGCCCTCCTCCTTTACTTTCCTTATTTGGGTTCTTTCTACATCATCTCCTCCACCTGCTTTCCTGGACTGGGTTTTACTGTCGAAACAAGAAGAAGAGGCCGTAAAACACTTAGCTGGAGTCACACGATGGACAGTGATGAAGGTTCAGCAGGGTGTTAGGGCTGAAATACGGCACAGTGAGGCAGAGGGAGGGAGGCAGTGGGAGAGATTTAGTGATAAAGCGCTGTGATGGAGAGAGGCACTCTAATCTCTGCTTTCTCACAGCTCATAGGAGGCTGAGAGGGGCCGTGGCCGAAATCCGAGACGCAATCAAAGAGTGATAGAGAGCGAGGCGGACGGAGAGGCGAGACGGGTGACAGAGGAATGCAAACAGTCATTAGACGGGATATTAATGAGCCCCAAACCCTGCAGAGCCAGGTCGTTTGACCTCAGCCTGACCTCTGACCTAATGTCAGAACTTGTGCAGCGTGTGTGTACCCAAAACACAGCCGGCACAGGCATGGGGGAAAGTGTTATTTGATGTAGTGGTGTGAAGTAGACAGCGAAGGAGAAGTGTGAAAATACAAAGTGAAAACTGTAGAACTCAAGACAGAGGGATACTGGTTCACTTTGAGCCGAACAACTGAAAAATAACAGTTTTGCAGTTGCTCTAGTATTTCTTGATTATGTCCAGAATAGAATCAAACTGCTGTTGTATTTTTTTTTTTTTTTTTTTACTTGGAACAACATGTAGTAGAGAATAATTGCAACTGCTGAAAATGTGGAAAGAAACTGTGGAGGATATCATGTCACTGTTCAAGAATAAGTTCAGTACTCAATTCATGGATCAGGTAGAAGTTCTACAAACACTGTAATTGTTCTCTTAAAAGTACATCAGTGGTCTTAGGATCCAACTGAATACCACAAATAAGTTTTTCTGAGGAAGAAAGGAGCATATTTGTACCTTTCCATAATTTAAGGTAGGACATAGGGGTCAGGACAGGGTCACTACAATATAGTTGCAATTGAATATGGCACTATTATGTTCCTTAACTGAAGGTACTAAAAATGTTTCCTTGAGGACAAAACGCCAGTAACAGTTTAGTACTTTTTGTACTAAGAGTGTTGGGTTCATTACTGACATACTTTCAAAGGTTAGATTTCATGACTGAGTCATTAATTTGAAGTTAGTGGTTATGTATTTATATATTAGTCATCAGTATTTATACTATTATTAATTACTTAATCAATTTAAACACCATTATTATATATGCTCACCTTAACACTCACAAACTCATTTGAAATGGGAGGACTGGGATTGATGTGGGGAAGTTTCTGGTTTTGTTGTCTCAGAATTTCTCTTGAATGTCTAGTGCAATGTACACAAAACCAATAAAAGAGATTTTGAAAAGAAAAAAGTGCTAAAGGTACAGAGAGAAAGGGAGTCTGTTGGTTTGCTAAATATGTTTTAACACATATGTAAACATAAACATTAGGAGGTGCAGTACTTGTTTTGAAAAGAACAACAGATGAACTTACATATTGTCTTTGTTTGTGCTCGTCTGAATTTCAGACTTTGCTTTATGAAATCGTTCCTTCACAGCTGTGGGGGTGGAAAGGGCTGGTTTTTGAGGGCTGCTAGCAGACGTGGTTTTGGGCTTTGGTGACCCAGGTGTCGCTCCACCTTCAGGCTGGAGACCCTGTGTCCTTCCGCTGCCCTTTATCTTAGGATCTCCTCCCGAGGATGAAACCGCATCTTTTTGGTGTGTGAGTGCTAGAAAACACAAAATCAAGGATATTAATGCCCCCCTTTGCAATAGCAACAGAACGTTTTTCACTAGATGTTGAAACATTGCTGTGAGGATTTGATTGCATTCAGCCAAAAATCATGTTTAGCGTTTATTATATGGAACACTATTACTTCCTGTGGTTTATTTCATATCATGTGTGTTTTCCCTTTTTATTTAGTTCCCATTTTATGTAGTTTCAACATTATATATACAATTTCAGTACCCTTGGACATATAAAACAGCAGAAATATGAGGGGACTATATCGTATTTGAGATCAGTGTCTGCAAGACAGTAGTGTATTGCTTACCTTTGCTATAGGGTTGGTTTTCTATAGAGCGGTTCAGCTTCCGTGATTCTTGCTCAGGTGCGCAGGCCTTTGCAGAAATTGAGAGATTAGATTGGATGTGATTACATTAGACTATACCAGACCAGGTGCCGAGCTTTGAGAAAAGCATTATACAGGAGAGATGAAGCATGAAGGCTCACCTGTGCCTCTACCATTCTGCTTCCATCTGCGCCATAACATTCATTTTTCTCCTGTGCTGTGGAATGTTTAGCAGCAACTCTGTCCTTGGAAAAGCACACACACACAAGCATACAGTCAAACTCCTATTGGCAGTGTATAATTTTCAAATTATAATCTATTGTTCTTAGTTCAGCTGGTCTGTGCTCATCAAATCTGTCTAGCAACAGTACAGATGATTCTGTTGAGGGGTGATCCACTGCTCAGGACTCCTTCAGTGACTAAAGCTACACTATATGGACTAAAGTATTTGGGCGCCTGGCCATTACACCAACAGGGACTTCAATGAAATTGCATTCAAACACATAGACATTTGTGCCCATTCAATCTGTAGAGCATTTATGAGGTCAGACACTGATGTTGGATGAGAAGGCCTGGCTCGCAATCTGTGTGCGGGCCAGTCAAGTTCTTCCACACCGAACTCATCCAATCATGTCTTTATGGACCTTGCTTTGTGCACTAGGACACAGTCATGCTGGAATAGAAAAGGTTCTTCCCCAAACTGTGTCCACAAAGTTGGAAGCATGGCGTTGTCCAAAATGTCTTGGTATGCTGAAGCATTAAGACTGCCCTTCACTGGAAGAAAAAGGCCTAGCCCAAACCCTGAAAAGCAGGTGTCTCCCAATACTTTTGTCCATATAGTGTATGAGACAGCAGACGTTCTGCAGTAAAGCAGTTGGGCTTTCAGGTGCAGCTGGAGCTTCATTCAGACTCATACCTCTTGGTTAGAGATAGCTTGTTCCTTGCAATCTGGTTTAACCTCCAATTGACAGACATTTGTTCTTTCTGTAATAAGAGAGACAATTTCATAACAATTGAGCATTTATTTATCACTTGGCAATAATTTAACAGTTTTTGTGACTGTTCTTCCTTAAGTATAATAATGTACTATAATCAAATCTGTCCTCAAACCTCTCGAGTCTTTGAATCATCTTTGAGCCAAAAGAGTTTTGATATGTGCTTTTATTAATATGAAGCTGAGTGCTGCATAATATAGCCCAAGTATGAGCAAATAAATACTGAATTGCTTAGTTCTTACTTGCTTCTACTCGCATACTTTCTTACAGCAAGAAGATTCAAGTTTTACAAGAAGGCAAGGTTAGCAATGGTGCATTAAATGACCCAAGTTACATTCAGGATAGATTTAAAGCTCTTTTATGTGTTTAAAGGTTGAAGTGGCCAAGCAGCTGAATGCCTGTCTGTTTATGTTCCAACACATGATCTTAGATCTGCCGATACTGGCTTCTGCAAACACACTCTGTGAATTACAGAAAACACCCCACTTTTTATTAGCTAGTCAAGTACACACTTTTAGGCAATATCTGAAATCACATCTCTTTAGTTAAGCTCTTAATTAAAATGCTACCTTTCTGTTTATCATTTTAATTTGATCTATGTTTTGAATTTGAACAGATGACTTTATGTAACAATATTCATACAGCTTTCATATAATTACGTTTTTTCCATTAACCATCATGGTAATAGAAGAAAACCACTACTGTTAAACATTATATAAAAGGCACTATGAGGTGCTACCTATCTAAGTGCTCTATAAATACATATTATAAATAGTATAAGCTCTTGTGGCTTTCATTACTGCCATTTTTTGTGTTATTATGTACTTCTTCATACTATGTAGAATTCATTTTTAATAAATTACTAAAAGGGACGAATGTGGCACAGTGTGGCCTACATATGGAACTTTTTTTTCCCTAAACTTCACTTAATGTAAACTGGACATTAATCTAGCTCTGTGGCTTCTTTGGGTTAAAGGTAAACAGAAAGACATTTTTTCTGTAGCTATGAGGTTTGCATGATACAAACAGAGGCCTGTTTTGTTTGCTTAAAACCTAGGTCTTCCATGACCCTGGATGACCTGTGAGGTCACACTTTACTGAACCCAAAACACTGCACATTCCTGCAGCACTGCTGGTGGTATTCATTCTCTTAAGTGAGCCATGTGGCTCCTGGGCTTTTGGGGGGAAAAAAACACAAATCTTCCATCTGCACTACATGGCATGTAGACACACAGTGGTCCATATGTGCGTGCTGACGATGTGTATGACAGCCTCGAGCTCATGACTGTCAGGATTTGCTTCCATTCAGCCTCAAGAGGGTTAGTGAGGTCGGGCATTGTTGTTGGGTGATAAGGACTGGCTTGCAGGTGTTGGATGGGGTTGAGGTCAGGGCTCTGTGCAGGTCAGTTTTTCTCATGCCAAACTCCACAGACCATTTCTTTATGGTCTTCTACACAGGGCCCTTATCAGGCTGAAACAGGAGAGGGTCTTCCCCAACCGTTGCCAGCACACAATTCTGTAAAATGTCACGATGTGCTGCACTTCTTACTCTGCTGCTTTCTACAACAGTGTGAAGTAAATGCTACATTTTCTATAATGTTCAATAGAATATGATGCTCTTTCACAAATAAGTCTTTGAATAAATCCCTCCCCTAAATACTGAATATTCAGTAGGAGCTTAGCCAAAGTAACTAAGCCCAAGCAACTCTGACAAGCTTCCAGAATTAAAGAATTGTTTGCATGGAGAATTAAATTTTCCAAACCCGAAGACACAAGAAGAGAAATACTGGTTCATTAGACATTAGAACTTTTTTATATTAGGGTAAAAGCAATTGCTTTTGTAGTTAAAAAAAAAAATGCATTTACTTAAATGATATTTTACCCTGGGTTTTACCATTTTAACCACAAGTACTGGTTTGTGTACTTTGACCATCAATGTATATTTCACACTGTGCACAGCCTCCTATGTAATACAGCTTTGTTGCACTAGAGGGACCTCTAAGATTAGTCCTGTCCACAGTAACTGCTACCATGTAAACCACTCTTTCTATAGGACAGGAGCTCTGTAGCAGCGTTGGACTGTCTTTAAGCTGTTTATTTCCATTTAAATTTTTCATTAAAGGTCTAGATACTAAAGTAGTAAAGTTAACATTATGCACTGTTAACTCCAGCATTAGCTGCTTTGGCCTTCCTTTTTTTTTGTGTGTGTTTGTTCATTCACTTGCACACACACTCACACACGCATGCATGCACACACTCTTTCAAATGTTCAAATGTTTGTTTTATGTACTCTTTGCCCTGAGCCCTGAGACGCAGTGAGCATGCCCGGTGTTTGCCTATAGGATCTGTGGTATTTGCTTTACGCCTGTGAGCCGTAGATCAGACCCAGCAGAGCACAGCAGACTGCAGCCCACAGTCCTACACACACGTATACAGGGGCCTGTTCCCCCTGCACCACCACACCAGCGAGGCAGCGTTTATTTTTCGACTAGTCTGTCTGTTTTAATGGGTTCCAGGACTGCTTTGAAGTCAGAGAGAAGGGGAAAAGGGTGTGTTAAGATAGACTGAGAGAGAAATGGAGAGGAGTGAGAGGGAGCCGCTCAGGCTCTGCTGAGTGCGGCAGTGACCCCATCCTCGAGAGAATTGGGCTGCACTTTGTTCCACATTTTTGGGGAAATGTGTTCACAATGAGTAAAACCTCGGCCATGCTCGTCTCTCTACGCTCTGATCACCACTCCAGCCCCTCTGATCACACACACACACACACACACACAATCCCTCACCCTCACCCTCACCAAACTGAACAACCACTCAATCATCCGCCCCTATTATTCATCCACCGTGACTCAAATCCCACGTAATGGCAACAGAAATGTGCCTTTTTCTCTCCCGCTCTCCGTCTTTCTGCTGTCTCGCTCTACTTCCACTCTCTCACACACACTTATCTTGCCTCCTTCCCTCTATTACTCTTTCACTTTTATTTAATCTCTCTACTCTTTTTCTCTCCCTACCCAGCATCCTCTTTCTGTCTTACTCTATTTCTCTTTCACCCTTCTTTCATTTTCTTTCTTTTTCTCCATCGCTGTATCCCTGTCTTCCTTTTCTCTTTCTTGTTCTCCTTTTCTCAGTGTCTTAATCTTCCTCGTTCTCCCCTCGCTTTCTCAATTTCCTTCCCTCTTCTCTTTCTCTCTCTTTCCTTCCATTCCCTCTGTCTCTCTTTCTTTTTTCTCTTTCTCTTTCTTCCCTCTCTCTTTTTACCTTTTCTCTCTGTTTCTCATTCTGTTTTACTGTCTTTTTCCTCCCTGTTCTCCCCTGTTCTCCTTATCTCTCTCTTTCCTCCCCTTTCCCTTTCCTCTGTCTCCTCTTCTCTTCTTGCTCTTTCCTCCCCCTCTCTTTTGTCTGTATTCCTTTTCTTTCTTGTTCTCATTCACTGTCTTTTTCCTCCCTGTTCTCCCCTCTTCTTCTTTTCTCTCTTTCCTCCCCTTTCCTTCTCTCTCTCTCGCTGAAAGCCCCTCCACCCCTGCCGGACCTCTCTCTAAGCATCCTGGGGAAATGGAATGTAGGCCACTACATATCGCTTTAACCTGAAGTGGCACTTTTATTTCACACCTTTTCTCCTCAATCAGGCTCAAGTTAATGGTACAGATCACTTGTGTAAATTCTAGCCCTTTACTGTGCTATCACTCAGTAAGAGCATAAGTCCAGAAGAACGGCACAATGGGTAATAAACACTTATAAAATGCTATGTCAGCATTCTGCAGGTTTTCCTTCATACGATCTCCTATTCATGGTCATATGCAGTTGTTTTAGGCAAATATGTGTAGTGCCAATTTACTGTTTAAATATGTTTAATGTCAGTTTGTTTGAAACTGGCCTTCCCATACTGATGCCTGTGTTTTGGGCATTTTGTATTAGTGTGTTTCTTCTTCTGATCATTTCTGACCCCCCTAAATCATACACTCTATGATCATTTTCCAATGGGCTCAGGATTTAGATGCACTAAAAACTAAAATCCTCTAGTAGTTCTAGTTCCTGACTCTAGTGTATATGAACTGTAGTTCAACTGAACAAGCCACAACACAGAATTCATTTCTTTATCTTGGAATTCCAATATTCTTAAAAATAAAGGCTGCTGAATTGTTTTTGACCATATGGCTCTAGAAAACGTTTGATCGGTATGCAACCTATACATTGTGTAGAATTTACTTAAACTTAAAGTTTTTTTTTTACACTTGCACAGGTTGGTTTAGGGAACCACAGCAGGTTCATCTCTGGCATTGCTCCAAAGAACCATTTTTGGTTCCATTTGGGACTTTTATTTTTAAGAGTGTAATTCTGGGAGTCTGTACACCCCAGATCATAATGTGTCGACTCTGCTACACCATTAGCTATTTTTGGATACAAACTTGTTAGCATGCTGTCAGTGTCAAGACAGCCAGGCATAAAACATCCCCTGCTAATTTCAAGGACACACGCGTTGGTTTCAGAGTTCACATTAACACCCAGAACTGTCTACAGCAATGATCTTTGTGAACGGGCAAATTATCAAACATCTGTTAGCGTCTGAACTTGTTGAAATGTGAGATTCAAACATGTTTGATTTAGATTACTGGACTGTTTTTTGTGGCAGAGAAGTGCCTGAAGAAGCTTCACCACAGCACGGTTGAGTAGCGCTTGCATTTCACTTCATTTCAGTTTTTTATTCTCTCTCATTGAAGCTTAAGTGGAAAATAACACAGATTGCTGAAAGTGTATGTGGTTATGTTGCTTTAGTCCAAAACATGCCATGCAGGATTATTAGGCTGCATTTCAGCTTGGTGTTCTCCATAAGCTCTTGAGCTGGCCCACTTCCCTCCAGAGAATACAGCCAATGTTGGCCATTTGCTTAAAGAATTTTTATTTAGAAAGTGTCTGTTTCTAAGGAGGCCCAGCTTTGGGGAGGGGTGGAAAAGGAGAGGTGGTGAAGGATAGAGCGCGGGTAGATAGGGGGGATTGAGGAGAGGGGGTTGGGTGGGTAAGAGAGAGTGGGTTGGGTGGGGGGCTTGGGTTTCTGACCAGTGACAGGATAAAGGAAACAGAGCAGCTCCAGAGGTCGGCTTGAGAAAACACAGCCTCTGTCAGTCACACAGACTCCAGGGCTGGGATTAGGCCCTGGCCTGGGGGGGGGATTGAGTTTCTCCGGCCGAGATACCTCATTCCTGCAAAACACTACCAGATGTGGAGCAGACCAGACTGGGGGTGGGGGTGGGAGTGCATGTAATGTGCTATTGATTTTACCTGTATGCATTCATATGAGCGTACTAGCACACTTGGTGTGAGGCAGTGGTGCTAATGTGGGATATGTGAGAAAATTAATTCTATTGATCATATCAAAAACACAAATACAGTGGCATGAAATGAGCCAAAACGTTGATGGCAGCAGACTCAACACAACAGAATTAAAGTATGCAGTTTGAAGCCAGCTCAATGACTCCATCCGCCACTCTGCCAGCACTGTAGAATCCCTTTCAAACACAATCATGTTGTATTGTGAAATCAGTAACTGACTGAATGTGAATGTCCTGTTTTGGCAGACACTAACCTGTCTGTGTAGTCTGTGTAGTCTGCCCTTCCAGCAAAATCGCCCAAGGCTGCTCCGCAACTCCCCCGGATCTCATAACCCTGAGAACTTTAGATAGAGACAAATGCACATTATGCAAATTGTTTCCTTCCTTTCTTTCTTGCCCGACTCCATTGTTTTTGTCTTTTCTTTGCCTTGTTGACCTCTTTTCCCAGGTTTCATTTCAACTTTGGGAGGGACACATTGCTCATACCTTCTGACCCATGACATAAATGTTTTATGCTAATTAACAGGATATGTTACATTAGGAGGAATGTGCAGTTAAATGGTTATGCTAATGCTTCTTCCATTTGACACTGTAAATTATTATTATAATAACAATGTAATTATGGTATTCGCTCTCCAGTGCCATTCGCTATTATAGTATATGCATCTTAACAGTGTTGTAATTGACTTTTTTAGCTTAAACAACATGTGATATAAAACGGTTCATCAGTTACAGAAATAGAAACTTGGGTATCATTGCATGCACTTCAGTGTCATAGTATTTATTTTATACAATACTTGTATGTAATCACAATGTTAACTGCTTGTATATTTAGGTCTACGACACTGAGTTGGTTGACTATAAACAGTGAAGTGTCTTGATTTTCAGCATATTAAAACACGCGCACTTTGCCTTTGACACTCAAAAAGTTCTATCCTTTTAGGTCAGTGTAGTGGTCAGGACGGAGAGAAAAGCAGTGACAGGGCTAGACTGGCACTTTAACGTTACCGAAACAAACATCCTGTTAGGAATACCAACAGGACTTCTGGTAAAAAAAAAAAAAGAAAGAAAAAACTCAGCTGTAACCTCAAATCTATAACTGCAACAAAAAAATCAACTACACACAAAAGTACACTTTAAATTGGATGCTGTTTTCCTCTGTTAGATCTACTAAACTAACTAGCAAACTTTCGCTAACAAATCAAACTACAGTCTGTTTAATCCGGGGCAGAGCTATAGGCTTTGGTTGGTAACAAGCTGGTAGTGTCTTACATTATCACAGACAGTCTGATTAGTTCACTTTTAAACATCCTCACCAGTCGTGAACATTAGAAAAGTGGAGCTGCTCAGTGAGGTTACATGAAAGGTGCTGACTGTTTTTCTCATGCATCTAAACCAAATATCCTCGCTGTTTAAGCTATAGTTATTTCTTTCAATTATATTATTTAAAAATATTGTTGAGTGAAATTCACTGTGATGAACTTTCCACTAAATAATGTGACAGACCTAGTGCTAAAGCCCCATGAACTATCTTTTGACTTTTCAGTTTTCTTTTTCTCATTTAGGGAGTAAAACTGCACTCTTCTCTTATTCCCTTTTGTTTTCAGCAGCAGCACCATCATTCATGTGGTCTTTGAGCCAGGTACATTGTATAAAGTTAACTATGCAGATACATTTTAGTCTCCCCAGGTACAATGTAAATATAGCCTCATTTAAATGGGTTAAATAATTAAAAATAACAAAAAATATATATCTGCAACAGAATATAGTACAATTATGTTCCCTGACTAAAGGTCCTGAAGATGTACCCTTGAGGGCACCTCCCCAGTGACAGCATTTGTACTCTGAAGTATTGTTTTTCTGAGAGTGTGTAGAGTTGGTTACCATGTTCTCTAGTGGCGTCATCCAGAACTGGGTGGTCCTCGATGTCAGTTAAAGCATCCCAGAGTGACAAGCGTATGATTTCCCCAGCAGGACCCATTATTAAGGTGCCCAGTGCTCTGCCCTTCTCAAACTCTGGAAGCACATGCAATGAAGTGGAGCAGGAGAAGAATCAGCACTGATGAAATCAAGGAAAAGATGTGTTGTGTGTTGTGGAACCAGTCGCTATGTGTTTAATCACTTAACAGTGTTTGGACTCAGCGACTATGTTCTAGTGTTCAAAAGAAGCTGGCTTTGCTTGGCCGCTCGCCTTCATGAGTAACTTTATATTCTTTGATCGAACAGAAAGGCAAAGTCTGTGTCATTTTACATCTCACCTAATCCTTTACACAACTGCTGTTCACCAAGGACCTCAGAAGAAGACAAAAGAAGCCATTCCTTTGGATATCTTGCAGCAGAATTGGAATATATTGACAAGATTGTGAAAAACGATGTGTGTTACCTCTCAGCTCCAGAGGAAGGCTGCCTCGGATGATACCAGGCTGAGGCTCAGACTGGTCTGTAGAGTCATGGGGGTCTTGTCTGTAGAGAGCCATAGAGCTCTGTTTGCCCGGACCCTTGCGACCTACCAAGGCAGGCAGCAGGCCTGGTGTGGTCTGATGCTCTAAAATACAAAGAATACACCTTAAGAGGTCACAGTTATAGCAGAGCAATAGCAGACTTTACTTTATTTGGATAGTACACTTTTCTTGATAACTTACCTATAACTGACTTAAAAAAGTAACTATTACATTCGCCTTAATTTTCCCAAAGCCTAATCCTGGCTCTCTTCCAAACCCGATCTGTAACATTTATCAACCCTAATCCCAATCCAAACCCTAACCTGAACACTGCAGAGAATCCACCACCACATCGTATGCTAAGAATCTGAACATCTGTAGATCATCTATAGTGGGCTGTATTGTACAGTAACTATAGAGAGCCAAAAATCCACTGTTTTACTGTTTTCTTTTGTAATTTCAGAGTGGAATTATGCAGTGTAAATCTCATTAGGAGTGTTCATTATGAGTGCTAGAAAAAGGACTTGACTGTTTACTGAAAATCCCACCTCTGTGGTAATTTAATACGGTCGACGATTTGTCTTGAGAAAACCTTACACCCTCCACAGAATGAGATGGTTTTGTGGTGGGCCTTGAAACCATCTATCTACACCCCTTTCTTTCCTCTGCTATTCGAGAGGCTGAGACACTGATTTTCTGTAAACTTGTCTGTTTTTCTTTCCTCCTTTGGTCTCGTTGCCAGTCTAGTTTTCTCTGCACTTGTAGAGAGTGTTTTGGCCTTGGTGGTCTGCCCCCAGAGCCTTGCAGGGGATGAGCAAACTTCAGCTAGTGTGCTGTTATTTATCATATCACCCCCCAAGATCTCCCTAGCACCCTGCTGTCAAATAGCCCTGCTGCTCCCCCGTCGCTCGCCCTGCCGCCCACCCTGCTCTAAAGGCACTATTTAGCTGCAGCCAGACCCGGGCTGAGCTGTACATGGAGAGGCTGTGATTGCTCCTCAGAGGGAGGCTGTGCTTTTCCCTCATTGCTGCTGTTGTGAGAATGTAGCTACAGTGAAAGAGCTGCTTCAGGCCTGTAGGGCTTCGCTTGTTTAGACTTCACATGAGGAACACATGAAAAATGGCCAGACATAAGACTTAATATTAAGTAACTTGTGAAAAATGGGAATTATTTATTTGCCTGTATATCAATACTTGGCATTCCAAGCAAACTGAATATGCCTCAAAAGGTCCTGTTGTGTTATTTCAACTCCTGGATTAAAGTACTTGACATATACATTAGTTTATGTAAACTTTAAATTATATTATTTCTTTTACAAAATATCTCTGCTTAAACAGTTTAAACACAACATAACATGGAAATTTTAAATACATCGTCCTCCAACAAAGATCACCAAACCCGAATGCTGTGTCGTTGTGCCATACCAGAGTGTTTGTCTCCATTCACTAGAATTATTGTAAAATATTCACACAGTTCTAGTATGTCCTCCTCTGTTCACCCAGTTCTAGAATGTTCTCCTCCATTCACACTGTTCTATTATGTTCCAAATGTTACTCTATAAAAAGTTCTCATCCATTCGCACTGGTCTAGAACATTCTGAATTCACACTGTGCTATAATGTTCTACATTCACATTACAGACTGCCCCATTCATTTAAAATGTTCTAGAATGTTCTAGAATGTAGCCAGTTTACTCTGGCTGGTTGACTTCTTATTCTGGGACAGTATAAAACTAACATTAAAATGTTGGGGTTTGTTGGGAGCTGTTGGTTCAGTGTGCCATGACCTTGATTTGAGCTCTTGGCACCTACCCAGTAGTGTTCTGAAACAGTGAATACAGAGCTATAAATTGTTAGAATATCTGCATCTTTAATAATCCCAATACCTTTGTCTTCTTCAGGTTCAAACCAAACGAGGTGATATGGTTCTGCGTCTTTAAGCCCACAGCTTTGCTCAAGGGACTCATTCTCTCCACCTCTCATAATCGCCTCTTCCTTCTGCTCCACACCTCCACTCAGGACATCCTTCTTGTCTTCCTCCTTCTCAGGAAGACTGTCCTCCCTTTCTTCCTCAGGAAGGTCATGAAGACCATCTGAAACAAAGGTAAGAGGTGAAACTCTTAAGGCAAGCTTCCAAGTGTCTTACGCTGAGCACATGGAACAGAGACAGAAGTGATGGAAAATCCATCATTTCTATTACATTTCACTGGGATTTGGGGAGCCTGCCATTTTTCATGCAGTTACACATTTGATTCAGCTCACAAGAGACGTCGTAATTAGATGAGTTAAGTTGGATGTGTCCCATCAGAAAGAACAAAAATGTGCAGTTCATGGGGTCCCCAGCACTGGGATTGAATACCAGTACAATTTTGATTGGTAGTAATTGTGACTAGATAGTGATGTACCATTCAGGTCTTCTGGGTCTCACCTTTTTCTATTTGTGAAGAGAGCAGCAGAAATACTTTCTTAAGTGTGGCTCTTTCTGGGGGTTTGGGGCCAGTGGTCTCTGCACTGATGTCAGGAATATGTATATCTGGCAGCCGTGGAACTGAATCCTTGTGGTTTGCTCTAGTGTTGCTCCCAGCTTTGACCTTAAAAACAGCTTACAGCCATGTAAGTCATGTTCACTTTAACAAAAATACATTATTAAAAAAAAGTACATTTTTCACTGACCACTTAAAAAGTAATACTGAAAAAACAAGGTTCTCAAAGAGGGGTTTTGAGAAGTGCAGCCAAGGGGTCTTTGATTTTATGTGTAATTTTTTAAAATGACATAACATGTGCCATATTACATCCAAAATAAAGACAGCCCATCACTCCCTCCTGAGTGATATGAGTGATGTTTATGAGTCAGTACCCCTATATACTTTGATTACACTCAACACTTGAATTAGAGGTGGACAAGATGGCTAAAATATAGTATTTTTATCAGTACACATAATATATATCACACTATTTAGATTTACTGAGGTTTGGTAAGTTGGTACTGGCAAAATTAACCAGTGATGTCAAATTATTCAGTCATTTTTATTTAACTTTCAAACTCTAAGCTTTTTACTATCCACACTGCGGTACATTAAACAGGACTAATTATACTCTCTTTATAATGAAATTTGCAGGTGTCAAGTGCAGCCAATATTAAAAATATACTCAGAAAAACATTAAATGATATTGACAGTTTGTTATGATCAAGATATAACATCATTTTTACAGTGGTGATTGAAAGATTGTGAAATAGTCTATATTTATGCATAAATATGACCTAAAGTATCATCAGATTTTCATACAAATCCCATAAAGAGAACTCAGTTAAATAAATTAGAGAAATTAATATACTTGGTTAATTATTTATTGAGAAAAATCTAACATTACATATCTGTGAGCATCAAAAGTATGTGAACCTCTAGGATTAGTAGTTAAGTTGAAGGTGAAATTAGAATCAACTATTTTCAAACAATTAGATGACAATCAGATGTGCATGTTTTATTTAAAGAACAGGGATCTATTAAAGTCTGATCCTCACAACACATATTTGTTCATGTTACATAAACAAAGGAGATTTCTAGGACCTCAGAGAGTGGTTGATGCTCATTAGGCTGGAGAAGGTTACAAATCCATCTTTAAAGAGTTTGGACCAATCCACAGTTGGTGTACAAATGGAGGAAATTCAAGACCAATGTTACTTTCGCCAGGTGTGGTCAACCAACAAAGATGGCTCCAAGAACAAGGTATATAATAGTCTACTGGGTCACAAAGGAACCCAGGTTAACTTCTAAGCAACTAAAGGCCTCTCTCACATTGACTAATGCTACTGTTCATGAGTCCACTATCAGGATAACACTGAACAACAATGGTGTGCATGGCAGGGCTGCAAGGAGAAAGCCACTGCTCGTGTTTGCTAAAGATGGAAAAACCAGAGAAATGTTTTGTGTACAGATGCGGAAAACACTGCATTCCAACATAAGAACAATAGCCCATCTGTGAAACATGGTGATGGTAGTATCATGATTTTTGCCTGTTTTGGTGCATCACGGCCAGGACAGTTTGCCATCATGGATTGAACAAGGAATTCCGAATTATACCAGTAAATTCTAAAGAAAAATGTCATGACATCAGTCCAAGAACTGAAGCAAGCAGTTCATGTAAGGAAATCCACCATAAATTCCAGAGTTGAAGCTGTTCTGTATGAAGGAATGGACTAAAACTCCTCCAAGCCGATATGTAGGACTGATCAAAAGTTACCAGAAACATTTAGTTGCAGTTATTGCTGCACAAGGGGGATCACACAACATACTAAAAGCAGAAGTTTGCATACTTTTACAAGTCACAGATATAAAACATTATATAATAATTCTCCATAAAAAAATAAGTATAATAATGTTGCCTCGTTTGTTTAATTGGGGTCTCTATCTACTTTTAGGACTTGTGTGAAACATTCAAGCACCACCATATATCACATCCCACAATGACCATCGTATTACACACTAGGAGGGATTTCTTGGCTGGGAAAAAAGTCTGAGAACCTCTACTTTAAACAAAACATGCTGTTTGTGGTCAAACTAGTTGTTATGGGTTGTTGACTTACTTCATGGCCCTCTGTGTCTGAGCCTGAGGGAAGGGTTTGGTCAATGGGAGGTAGATGGAAGAGATGGAAGCCTGGATTTGGAGGTGCGTTTGCTTTCTTCACACATCTGTTTTTGGCACTCTGTTTCACTAAAGTAGGATTAAAACCCTTTAAAACATTTGAGTAGACACACTTTCCTTGCTGATATAGCTTGTACAGTTTCTGACCACAAGACCACTGTTAGCTGGACATTTTTGTTTGGCAGACTTATTCTTAACCAAGAAGTGATATCAATGTTGGAGTAGTCACTCAAAAAAGTAATCCATTACAAATGACCTATTACTTCTCTAAATCTATTTTAATATTGTTTTCTTAGACACATTTGAAAAACACAACAAATTAGTCAGTACTTTTAATATGAATACCAGAATGTAAACTGTTACAGGATAGGGGAATTACTTCACTATTACGTGTTACTTTGTACTGTCCCATACCCAGTATACACTGAAGTATGTAAAAAAAGCAGTAATGCTGCTGAGCACAACACACACTACAATGGCACTACCATGGCAGTGTTGCTGCTGTGTTAAGAATGATGTATCACCGGAATACTATGAGGTCAGCAAAGGTCCTGGGGTATGGTGGGTCCTTCATTAATAGACAAAGTATAAACTAAACTGATGAGCAACAGATGGGCTACAGGCAGTCTCTGTAAGCCTACAAAGTGGATGTGGTAGGTGTAACTGATTAAACGCCCAGTGAGCGTAGGTTCAGCATAGCTGTACCTAATAATCTGGCAAGCCTGTTCACTAAATAGCATTATGTTTGGATAATCAGTCTGATAATGATTTTCCTACACTTTGCAGTTAGCTTGAAGCTCGAAGCTCTTTTTTCCATTTTCAAATAGTTGTATTGAGTTTGCTGAAGGAGAATTTTAGATTGCACCTATTGTTGTCTGTTTGGTAGAGTAGATAGAACTTACCAGGGCCTTGCTGGCAGGGACCCTCCATGTGTCTTCTGTAGTTGGTGACTCCTGAAAGGTGACTGCATCCCAAAGAGGCGTCCAAATACACTGGTTTCAGAGAACGGCTTCCTTCCTCACCTCCTGTCTCCATTGCACTTTGTTTCCATTGACCACTTATGTCCTTTGGGTAGACAGTCAAATGCTCTGTAACCTGGTGAGTGTGTGTCAAAGTAAGAGAGATAAAAGCTATTGAGGAAAAGGTTAAGTTCTTTGAAGTCATGGTCAAATTGTGCAAAAAAAAATTGATAGTAGCCAATGACACTGTGTGATACTGTTTGAAAAGTTTCAAACAATCAACCTCAAATAGAAGCTATACGTGCTGTTTTTATTTTATTAGCCCCACAAAAGCCAAATGCCTTCCATAAGAATAGTGTGGTGCACCGCTGACAAGAGTGGAAACGAATGCTGTTTAAGGTCAGACAATTTGTTATAAATTGACCTTTCCAAGCATCTCATCTGATGACGGGAAAGAATGGAAAAACTTCTAGCTGTAATTATGTAGGAGTTACATGAAGGAAAGAACATCAGGAATCTGAAGTCACATTTGGAGCCTGCCAAATAGAGTCATTTCACTGAAGATGAATAGTAAAAAAAAAAATGCAGACAGTTTTTTTTTACAGTTCCATTTCAGCTACACCACTTCTGCTGGATACATTCAAACTCAATTTATTCTAATCTACCTTGTCACCTTGTGTATTAAATGAATCCAAATAGTGTAATTAGTCCACAATAGGATTAAATGAAATTGAATGAGCTCAGAACTGGATAAAGAGGTAGTGTTACTATACTGACCGTCTGATCTTCAGGCCATCCGGTAAACTCTTCCTGAGCATTGATTACAGGGACTGGGCTCATCTGTGTTTTCATTGCTGTTCTGGAAGTTGTCTTCATGTTTCTGTTTGTCACTGGGTCTTTGGGACCTGTTGTCTCAGAGGCCACAGGGTCATCTGTAAACAGAATTTAAATACAAGTTCCCACATGTGCTCTAACTATCATCTTGCTGGTAGTTATGAAACAATGTAAAATTTATTGGTGAATTAAATTAGCATCAAGTCACATAGGTCAGGAACAGGGGCTGAATTGCAGACATTCTGTTTTGAGCCAGAGTTCTGCTTTTCCTTAGGTGTACTCTGCTGCTGAAAGGGCACAGAATAAGCAATAATCTGGCTGCAGTGCTTTTCCCCAGGCCATGAATGGAAGGCATTCATTGGCGAATGTTTGGTACATATATTTTAAAGATGTAATTATCTCTCATTTGAATGGGAGCTACTGTAATAAGATGACTGCCCAAACCAAATAATTCCTGACAAACGCCATGATCTTTGTATATGGTGGTGTTTAGGTGAGCGGTGGTGAATGCCTTTCGCCTAAACAAAGACGGTCTTTGAATACAGTCAGCCTTTATCTGATCCCAAGCAGTACTTGTGTACTGAATTTGAAAGCCTAATCATACCTGATGCCAGATGAGGCCTGTCCTCACTGTGTCTGAGTGCCAGGCCCTGGGCTATAGGAGGTAGAGGACCTGGGGGAGGCCTTTGGGGCTGTGGCAAACAGAGGAAGCGTGGCTGATATCTTACTTGCCCTGGTTTGTTGCACATATTGTTACCCTGAGCAGTAGAAGAAGGATGCTCCTCTCTGACTGCAAGAAAGTGAAGGTTTATAGTAATTATAAATAAAGAAATTCAATCATTTACAAAGAGTTGGAGGGCTATTTGTGATCCAAAAGTAATCACTCAGATTCCTGACCTGACCTCACTGTTACTCCTATGCAGTTAAATTCTTACGTCAGTGTTCTAGTAACTAATGTAAAGTCTATTGAGGCTGTTACTGCAGTAAAGGGAAAACAAACTTACTGCTACTACTTCTGATTTCAGAAGAAATGGACATGCTCTGTGCATCCTAACGTAAAACTTGAAATGTTTTCTGAATTCATACATTCAAGGTAAATGTTTACACTGTGTAATAAGCTACTATTTTCAGATGAGAAAAAAAAAATTAAAGTTTCCTTTTGACAGCAGCAACATGCATAAAATATACTCCGGCCCAGCATTCCACAAACAAATGACTGGGTCTGTACATGGTTACCAGATTTGTTTTAGGATATACTGACCTTCATCGGTGAGCTGGGTCTCATAGTCCTGCTCCCATGTTGGCCTGTGGTATGAATGTAAGCCCTTAGCTGCATGTTTAGAAACTGGCGACAGGGTCTGAGTAACACTGGTATGAGATGCCGCTTTAGCCTGAGACCAACAAGAGGAAATTTAAAATGCAGACTTGTACACATCTTAGATATTTCACTGTCTTCTTGAGTCCCACAACAAGAGAAAAAAAAACATTTCTCAAAACATCTCACTGCGTTTGAGGCTCTGGCACTTATATTATATTCTATTATTTACCGTTTATCTTCCCTTTGTATGTGATGCATTTTCCCCCCAGATTCTCCTCTGTTTTTGTTAAGCATCTGTGGATAAAATGCAGCGAGTGAAGCTCACAGCAGTGATGCGTACCGGAGTTCATTTGGCTACACTCCGCCAAAATACTTTGAAAAGAATAAGTACTAAAATGTTTTGATCCCTCGAGTCGATCATTTAACAACATTAAAGTGAGGCCAGGTGTCAGCATGTTAAACAGTTCAGCATGTAGAGGCATCTACGTCTTGAAAGCTTTTACCTAAGGAAATCTACAGAGAAAAAGAGAGATGGAGAAAGAGAGAGGGAGAAAAGGGATGGGGTGGGGTTGGGATGGGGGGGTTTGGCACTGACCTACATAGGCAGGCCTCTGTTTATACAACGTTTGTGTTTAGTTTTGTTTTACTTGCACACAGAATTTGTCCTAGATTATCTCTGACGATGTAGTGATTATTTGGTCTTTGTCTGGGTATCATCATCTGTCTGTGGAAGTATGAATACGATTTACATGAATTCAGATGTGCAGCGATAAGGATTGTGACTGCGGTCGTTTGGAGGTCGTGGCTGCCCAGGGCACACCTGTGCTGTTTACATTCTGCTGTAGTGGGGACGTGACGGATGGGGCGCTCTGCACACAGGCCACCCACACCGAGCCGCTTTCTCCATGCTGGGGCGCGTCCCAGTCCCTAAACACACTGATTACCACATTCAGCTTTCATCACCTGCATCCTTGCCTGATTTGGCCTGAGACCGCATCTGCTCAGGTCGTCCACTGCGGTTGCTTTTGCTGCTTCTAGGAATTGCCTTGTGCCATGGGTTTTCTCTAATAAGGGTTAACTTGTTGAATGGTTTGTATTCAGTTCTTAATCTTAAGACTTATTGTCCAGTAACTATAGGGTATTATTTAGTAACTGCTCTGAAACTTACTTGTAAGTTTGAAGCTAGTGTGTAAGAATTAAAGCGTCTTAGTTTGTGATGTTCTTTGAACTCTAGTAATTTGCACAAGCTTAGAGGTGTGCTTCCAAGCAGACAACACACAAATTTGTACATGTAACTAAGTGTTACTGACCTTTAATGGCTTTAATATGCAACAAATATGAAATGAAACCTGCTCCAAAACACAAATAGACAATGTTTCAGAAAGGGTCTTCATCATGTCTTGATTAAGGGTAATGGGGAGTTCAACTGATCCTTCATAATGTCTGCATAATTCTATAAAAGAAGGTTACTCAGCAGAGTTTCATGTGAAAAGTAAATTGTAGAGGAACTTGCCAGCTAATTTTTTTTTTTTTTTACACTGGTGGTGATAGGAACAAGGGTTGCGATCAATGCAAATATAGCCATTTTATTTTCCATCTAAAACCACCAGTGAACCTACATGTGTGTTCTAAGTTTTTATATGTAAAGTTGATAAATTAGTGGTAAATCTGAAGTTTTTTCTTTGGGTCCTATTCTAAATCATGATGTCCTGAATGTACCTATTGTAAAACAGTGTCTCAGACATCAGGCAGTGAATTCATAGCCATTTCAGTTAATAACTTTCTGTGAGGCGGTTTTTAGAGTGATTAAACTTTGCACATGTCAAATTCCTATCACTAGTGCGGTGAACAATTCTGACTCATCACGTATTTCTAGAACAAAGCATTGTACATCACACTCTCTGAATGATTTTAATTTTATAAATTGGTGGAATTTGGGAATTGATGGAATTCTCCGTTATGGATAAGATCAAGGCATAGGAAGCTACGTTCAGGTGGAAGCAAAAAAACTTCCACAGTCCCTTTCTCCATCTGAATTTGTATGTAAGTGTGTGTTTGTTGTTTTCCACATGACTATGTGCAGTACCTGCCTAATTCTGCCTCTACAGACGGATCTTCAACCCAACAAGGGGGGAAGGATTAATGTGCGTATAATGAGACGACAGCCAAGGCCTGGGCTGTATTTGCAGATTGTCCTGGAGAGGAATTGGATAGAGTATGGGCTGTCTGCTTACATAAAGCCCCTTAGGACAACTTTATTAGGATTTGCAGCTCATATCCCAAAGAGGTCAATCGGGATAATATACTTAAATTGGCAGTTTGATTGGCTTGGAATGTGAGGAAATTGGAGAAACCTTGAGCGGTGAGTGTGTGTGGCGCATAGAAGCTGCAGGCTTATCAGTCCAGCCCAGGTGCTGTTGCAGCGCCGTACATAGCCGCCGCACGAGATTAGGGAATGAGACGTAAAATTAATATACAGCACTTCATCTCTCTGCCTCGAGGACGGGGTTAACTCTCGGGACCAGAATAGAGCTGTGCTTTTCTTACCAGGCCTGGTAAACTAATACTGGCGTGAAGGCTGTCACCCTGACCTGAACCTGAAGTTTAAACTCGGTTAGGTAGTAAAAGGCTGGGAGATTTACTGTTGCCTGCCCACTCTTTCTCTCTGGCTAGTTTATGTCCCACTTCTCCTCCGGCCAGCCATCGAGAGTCAGCCTCAGCCAGGTCTGCACAATGGATTATTTGTAGCAGGTCTGGGCCTCTTCGCTGAAGAAATCTGACAGAGGACGACCTGTTTTAACACCTCTGACTCTGCAAAGTGCACGTCAGCCTGTTCACTAATATAGTGTTTGGTATTTTGTAAAATTACTCACCTACTTACACTTCATCCAGATGATTTTTACTCCTATCTACCTATTTTCTTTTACAGCTGTCACTGTATTTGCTTTCACATGAGGTGTAATCTATGATGCTTATGCGCTGCTGTATGTCTAGAGTAAACTGTGCTTACTTTACTAATTATATTTCATGCACAGTGTTCACTATTTAATCTTTGCTTTATCCTTGACCCCTTTTCCTTGAAGGCACCAGACTACCTGTTTTTTGCCATAAGACAAGATGGCTTGAGTCAGGTCTTGAAGAGTGTGTAGCTGAACCTCTACGTCATCTCTGGACGTCCTAAAAGCCCTGCCCTTCCTGTTGCCTTTGTAACTTTGGCCGGATGACAGTGCAAGGTCTTCAGAGTAGAGAATAAGTGGTCCTCTCCTTGTGCTGTAGGTTTTAGGGGGTGTGGGATCCTCTCCACCAAGCAGTCGTCCACTGCTGGTTAAGCGAAGCAGAGGAGGTTGGGATTTCCAGTTAAAGTAGTCCTGGCAGAAAACAGATTTGTTCAAGAAGTTTAAGAATGGCTGACACTGATATAAAGCCCTATGCACAGGTGCAGGCTGTACATAATTGGACACTGACATGATTTTTGTTGTTGTGGACCTGTACTCCAGTACACTGCGTTTGAAATGAAACAATGAACATGAATTAAAAATACAGACTATTAGCTTTAATTTTTGTCTAATTTGCATGAATGATTAAGTAATGACAGCCATTTTTATAAAAGCCCTCACCTCTTTCAAAGGGGACCATAAGTAAGATGGCAAACTAAAGAAATTGGAAAACTTTGGAAAAAGTTTTTGGTTGCAAATCATTGATGAATGCCGTAAAAACCTGTGAATCATAGGCATCACTAGATGGTATCTAGTTTTGATCTGCCAGCCCTATAATAAAGTTGATTTAATTTTCAGTAGTTGTCTTCAGTTAGTGAAACACATGCTTAGTGAAGTTCAGATCCAGTGAGACGTTTATCTTATCTGTCCGTAAGACATGGTGTTCACAAGGCTTACCAGTGGCTTGCATCTTGTGATAGCTTCCTGGGTCATGCTGGCGTTTTTTCTTTTCTCTAGCAGAGCTTTTGATCAAAAGTTGTTTTTTTATGAATGAAATTACTCTTCATTCATCCCCCACTGTGTTTTGCTGTGATCTGCTAGGTCTTTAGCTCAGTCTGTTGTTGCTTCTTAACAATATACTACAATGGATTTCATAACATCTTATGTTTTGTCTATGCCTCTGAATTTTTGTTTGGTTTGATTTTTTTGATTGTTCAGCCTTATTGTAGCCTGCTATAATGACATGTGTCCTTATGTTGAGAGGCTTTAAATGTATTTATCTTGTGAATAAATGATGCAATGACATATATCTGACCAAGAAAAACTACCTAATCACTTTTGGTTTTAAAATGGGAGGACTATGTATAGAAAGGGGTTTAATTCCTGAATGGTTCGCTCAGTATATATGTAAATACCCTGAAATTTAAGTACACATTCTGCACCTCAGAGTCATTGCTTTATATCAGATCTCACATGCTGAAGCGTAGATCCAAGTGTGCCACTGTCCAGTTAGTTACAGACTGCACTGTAGCACTCTAAAGGCCTTTGTCTAATAACGTGCACACATTCTGTGCTACAGTATGTTAAAGAGAGGGTCTGATTTTAGCATTTATTCATGCCCTTATTTATAGATCACACAATGTACCTCAGGTTCAAAATAGATCTCCAGTCTTCCATACTGTCCACCATCCGTTTTCTGTACCGCTTCACTATATCCTCGACTTAGGAGGGATAGTACAAGGTCTTTCATGATGATGCTGATGATGATCCCTCTCACAACACCTGCAAAATGGTATATAAACTGAGAATGAAGGAGGTGTTTTTACTCATGTTCCAGATTATTGGTGGATATTAGTATGTCAGAGACCATAAATCATAAATCATTACATGTAATCATTAAAAAAAAAAAATGCACACGAATAGAACATACAAAGAAATTGTGAAGAAAATTAATTTCCCCTCTAGTTGCTGTGTTGTCTTACCTGTGTTTATGTTGCTGCACTCTTCTCCTGCGCAACAGACTCTTTAGCGTTAAGAGAATGCATTCTGATGGCTGTTTCGTGTCACTGAATGGAAATCTCCACTTTTACAGGACAGCACAGTCTCATCTAACGCCTCTGTTTGCTGGGCCTCACTGTTGCTAGGTTCTCCACAGTTCCTCGGGACAGGACTGTTTTCATGTTGCCTTGGATGCAACCAGGAGATTATCCCCCTCCTGGTCAAGCCGGCTATTCTGGCTACCTTGGTTGCACTCATTCTAAAAGTTCAGCAAAGAGGAGAAATGTCCTGCTAACTCACAAGAATGGTGTGTGCCATAGTTAACCCTCACTTCCTGTAAGCTCAGCTGGTCAGGATAGCACAGCCACTAATTAAGGGTTTGGTCATATTTTTGTCACTTTTTAGGAACAGTTTCTTCCTCCACGCACTGCTTCTTCTTGTGGCACAGTGTAATTTAACCCGATAAAAGCAGAGGGGAAGTGGCGAAGGGGCCAAGGACCTTTTTATTTAGGATGGAAGTGTGCCAAGAAGCCTTGAACTTGAATTAGTTTTATAATGTAATCTGTGGTTAACTGATTTTGTGTTTAGATCAGTTGTCTGTGTTTGGTGAATAATATAATGTTCCAAAATGTTAATTCAGTCAGTTATGATAGAAGTATAAATCAGAGATTGTTTAACATAGACAATAGGAAGCTGGTCTTAGACTCCCATTTACATGATAAGGTTTCTGAAGCTACATTTTAAAACTGAAATATAAACACCTCGTGTCTTTCATCTATTGAAATCTTCCAATCAGTGGATGAGTAATATAAACAGTAAGTGGGCCTTTCACATCACTGTCATAGAATATTAATGCATGGGTTTCGTGACAAGATGTTGGAGAACTGAAAAAAATCTCACAGTTTACTGCAGAAAGAAAGTCTCTGCTCCCTGCTGAGGATGCCTGCGATCGACAACGCTGCTGTTAACTCCCACATCTCCTCTCACCTTGTATAACCACAGTGAATCATTTTATAGCAATGTGAGTGTGTGCTTTTTTTGAAACTAAGCAAAACGATTGCCAGGCAGCCTGCTGAGATGGCAAGAGGGATGTGGTGGCCTAAATGTTTGGGGTTAGCCAATGGTCACCTCAGTCTGACCACACCTTTACTGTGGGGGCCCTCTTTTGCTGAACTTCATGGACAAAATGACTTTTAAGGTGTAGAATAAAAGAACCAAGTTGGTATCCATGTAGGAGTGTTTATAACCAATTTGTAAGTGCAGTCTTTCAGTGTTCAGATGGGGGCGGAGAGGAAATGACTCTTCTTACCACATTTACAAACTATGGGAATTCTTATGGCTTTGAAATTTCACTTAACGTGCAGAAAAAGCATGACTGATGTACTCTTTCTTGTGAAATACATTCTGGATTCATTCCAAGGGTGAGTGTAATGTCTGATCCTTTAAAACAACCAGTGGATCAGACCAGATATTTGTCTGTGGATCACAGAAGACATATATTTCGTGTTCTGAATAAGTTGCAGCTGTCTATATATTTAAAGTGCTGCAAAGTATAGCCATCAGTGGTTCACCTTGACACTTTAGAGGGCAACATGAGAAACCTTTAGTAGATTGACCATGTATCTATAGGTGGCGCCAAACTACTGCTTTACAGATGATTTCTCTACTGGAACAATGGCCACTCAGTTCCTTCTCTCTACTGCCAAGACAATTACTTAGCAGTTTCACAATGGAAAAATCTTAATTGTTTTGTCCTGCATTGTTTGAAAACATCAGCACTCAAGGGCACAAATGTGTTTCACTGTGATTTTCATGAACTTTAATTATAAGCAGTCCTATTTAATAACAGTGTGAGCTAGCTTGTTTAAAATGTCTTGACTTAAAAAAGAAAATAGATAACAGTACCGAGTTCCCTCATCTGTAAATACATATAGCCTAAAATTAGTTCTTTTGAATTTATAATTTCAGTATAAGAAACAAAGGTGGTGTATGTGATAAATGAAACTGCATTTCTAAATGCATTAATGCTTTCAAACAGCAGAAGTTACATTTCCACTACCATAAATGATCATGTATGAAGCAGATAATTAAAAATCTAATCATTTTATTCAGTGAAACTGTACATATACAAATGTCCTCTTACCAATTTTCTTTTTTTAAAAATCAAGTAGAAAAAAACAGCAAGATTATCTTCATAAATACATATATTCTTTAAGAAAAGGTGATTATTTACAGGGTGTGGAGTTGAAAAGGAGCTTGCATAATTTCACAGCTGTACACATGCATATAGCCCACAAGCCCATCTGTGCCACAGAACTATGCAGGATTGTCTGTGCCTGTGAAAATCATACAAGTCCATATACAAACAAACAAGAAAGGATACATTTATAAGGCAAAACATGTTTCAACTTTCATCGATAGAACGGTGATTCCACAGTAATAAGCATTACACGTACTGTGCCAGTCATACGGAGGCCTATACGTCCTAAAATGTGCACAGATCACATCTGTGAATCATACTGTTACATAGAGCTATAGTCAAAAATCTTTTTTTCCCCACAGATGGGAGGATTATGGCGATCCGTAATTTTGGGTTCACCTTGGCACATGCCAGTGTCCACAGAATTCAGGTTCTCCAGAGGAAATGGACATTGCAAATGGCTGTCTAGGTGTGTTAGTTTGGCTCGTCTTTGCATTAATGGTTCCCACCCATGCTTGGGCTCCTAAGGAGAATATGCATCTCAGCTGGGTTAAAGAAGGCGTCCATTTTCAGCTCCAAGTCCTGCAGTCCATCTGCACTGCAGAGCTGTGTGTTTTCTTACTCAATGACAGCTGAATCAGCTGAAGGAGGACTAATGGTGTGACTCAGGTGCAGGGAAAACAGCACAGGTGGCACTGCACTGTGGTCACCACCCTCCATGTGCTGCACGTGTGTGTGTTCCTGCTCTAACACAAATCATGAATGACTTAACAACAGGTTGATTAGTAAGAAAACGTGAAACTGTCCAGTGCAAAGAGGACTACAGGACTGGAGGTGGCTCTCCTCATCTGTATGTGTGAGTGAGTGTGTGTGTGTGTCCCTCTCATACAGTCGTCTCACCCTGGTTACTGTTACTGAGTCTTTTATAAAACCGGCGCCACGACTGCAGCGTCTTGCCGGACCAGATCCAGAAGCCCGAGGTGATGCCCACGATCATGGTCATCAGGTACTTGATCATGAAGACGGTGAAGTCCGGCGTGACCGGCGCGAAGTCTCCGGCCGGACAGGGCACGGCGAAGCGCTTGCACGTGTGCATGTGCCACGTGCGCTCCCATTGCGCGCGGAACGCCTGCTCGTAGAAGTAGCAAGCGATGACCACGGTGGCGGGCACCGTGTAGAGAACACTGAAGACGCCGATGCGCACCATGAGCTTCTCCAGCTTCTCCGTCTTGGTGCCGTCGTGCTTCATGATGGTGCGGATCCGGAAGAGCGAGACGAAGCCCGCCAGCAGGAACGACGTGCCCAGGAACAGGTAGACGAAGAGCGGCGCGAGCACGAAGCCCCGCAGCGCGTCCACGCTGTGCACGCCCACGTAGCACACACCCGCCAGCACGTCGCCGTCCACCTGGCCCAGCGCGAGGATGGTGATGGTCTTGACGGCGGGCACGGCCCACGCGGCCAGGTGGAAGTACTGCGCGTTGGCCTCGATGGCCTCGTGGCCCCACTTCATGCCGGCCGAGAGGAACCACGTGAGGGACAGCACGACCCACCAGATGGAGCTGGCCATGCCGAAGAAGTAGAGGATCATGAAGAGGATGGTGCAGCCCTCCTTCTTGGTGCCCTGCGCCACCGTGCGGTAGCCGTCGTCGCTGAAGCGGTCGATGCACACAACGCGGTCCTCCAGGAAGAAGCCGGCCGCGTACGCCACGGCCACCATGAAGTAGCAGCCCGAGAGGAAGATGATGGGCCGCTCCGGGTAGCGGAA
Organism: Brycinus macrolepidotus; assembly: GCA_037974445.1. Taxonomy (NCBI): domain Eukaryota; kingdom Metazoa; phylum Chordata; class Actinopteri; order Characiformes; family Alestidae; genus Brycinus; species Brycinus macrolepidotus. The sequence goes on from JBBPCZ010000002.1 coordinate 18,258,537, forward strand.
GCGCCGCATGTCCACCAGGTACGTCAGCACGGTGAAGAGGGTGCTCGCGCAGCACAGGACCGACCAGATGCCCACCCACAGGCGGCCGAACTTCACCTCCTCCTCCCTGAAGTACATCAGGCCGTTGGGCTTGGTGGGCTCGCAGGGCGCGCCGCAGTCCTTCTCGCCCATGAAGTGGTAGTTCAGGTAGCTGGGCACCCTCAGCTGCAGCGGGCAGGTGAAGTGGGGGCTCGACTTGCTGCCCGTTCCGCCCCCGCCGCCCGGGGGCAGCGTGAGAGGCTCGCGCCCATAACCGGTGGGCTCAGAGGTGGCTCCGGCAGCCCCCCCGGCCGCCTCGGACGTGTTCTGGCCCACACAGATCTCCCCGGCTCCGTGCACGGGGAAGTTCTCGCAGCGCAGCCGCTCGGGCCACTGGAAGCCGAACTTGTTCATGAGCGCCTCGCAGCCGTGCCGGGCGCGCTCGCACAGGGAACGGCAGGGCGGGATAGCCTGCTCCAGAACCGTGCACACGGGAGCGTACATGGAGCACAGGAAGAACTTGAGGTCCGCCGAGCACTGCACCTTCACCAGCGGGTAGAACTGGTGCACCTCCAGCCCCGCGTCCTCCTGGTTAGTGTGGCCCAGCAGGTTGGGCATGATGGTCTGGTTGTACGCGATGTCCGTGCACAGCGGGATGGAGATGGGCTGGCAGAAGCCGTGCTCGGGCACTGAGATCCCCTTCTCTCCGTGGTACTGACCCCCACTCGGCTGGAACCACAGCAGGCACGAGGCGAAGAGCAGGAGACCCACAGTCCGAGCGCACGGGGCCGGCATGGTGGAGGAGGGAGCCTCGGTCAGACTAGCAGAGGATCGGAAAGGGGGGGGGACAAAAAAAATTTAAGAGAATTTGGCTTAAACTTCACTTTCGTCCGTCCAGATGCAAAGAAAAATGTTTTCAGTTCACCTCTCATACAATAGAGACGGAAAAAAGAAAAAGAAATTGAACCCACAGATCTTTTCTCCTCTCAACACCAAAGCGCGTAGTGTCCAAGTAACATGGTAGCAAAAATCACAATGAGTTCCTTTTCTCAGTTCTAAAAATTAATAAAAAATTACAAAAAAAAGTGCGTTAGGCTGCACGCTATAGTCCCTGAAAAAGTCGATGAAAGCTTCCAGTCGCCCTGACAGACTTAAGTTTTCCTGAGAGTTTTTCTCTGCTGTAAGTCCACTAAGGTCTCATTTCTGGTTCTGCAGATTTACTCGAGCAGAACTTTTCTTCTCCGTGGGTCGCAGCGTTCACCGAGGTCCCTGGATAAATGTGCAGAGCGAATATCGACGCAGAACACGCTATATAAAACTTATCCAAGTACACGTTTATGTCTCAGTAGTGCAGTCTTTCCCTGCTCCTCGTGTTTCTGTAGGCTCTCCTTCTCTCTCTCTCTCCTTCTGGATGGTCTGAGCTCCAGCACAGCACTCTCACTGTAATGTGTGGCGCCGGTTTCCAGACGCCCCTCATTCACATCTCCGAAACCTCGCCGTGGGGCGCCTTGAAACGGAGATTTTTTTTCCCGACCAATCACGGCCTTTGTTTTTCTTCGCTCCCGGCTCCTGATTGGTCGCAGAAAGTAATTGCAAAAGGTCTCAACTATCACAAACTTTCCCCTCTGAATTTGTTGAAGTAACGTGTTGTCCTCCGGGGTCTTTCGTTTACGTGGACCTTCCTACCGTTCAGAATAGATTTTTATAAGTTTGGGGGTTAGAAGACTTTTATCAAATGCCTTTGTTATCTCGTGCCTTTGTTATCACATTCATTTGAAGATGAATGGTCATCAGACAGAGAATCCACTGCAAAATAGATTAAACTGACCTAATTATGTTTGGCCTAGATAAGATATTGATAAAACTCTCGTTTGAAATAAAAGTAAGCTGTATAAAGGAAATTTTAAAAGAAAAACAAAAGTTGTTCATTAAAATAGTAATAAACAAAAACCTTTGAAATTGTATTTGTAGGGATGTCACCAGGATTTAGGTTTTAGTACAACACCGAATGTAGTATCACAATAATCAATACCAAACAATACAATCACTGTCTGAAGTAAACATTTATATAAATACACACAAATATATACATTTATAAATGTTAGTAACCTTAGTAATGTTTTACCTTTGAAAACAAGATCAACAGTATATAAACTATACATAATATAGCCAAGCATTTATCTCACTGTGTTTAAAACAGAAACAAAAGGAGCATAAGACACGTTACTGAATGAAACTCCTCACCTTGGTGTGTGATAGATATGCTAATGCAAGTGTCTCTGCCCATCTGAGTATAATTAACATGCCATCTCAATCATTAAAAGGTTCTTTGAGGAAGTAAAAGTTGTTTTTCTGTGGAATAGCTGTTAGTAGTGGTGAAAGTTAGAGTTTTTAATTTTTGCTACATTGCGGTATTAAGCTCTTAGTTCTGTTAATGTGGTTCTCTATGGTCTTTTCGGACTCTGATTGTGAAAATGCAGTCACTTCTTCAGCCACATACATGAGTAGTACATAGTAGTAAACCATGTTCACATGCGTCTTTACTTTTCTGGATGCAGCATTATACTGTTTCGCTTTATTCTGTGGAGCTAGTAGCGAGAAGTATTGCCTGAAGAGCTAATGTCTGAGTGTTAGTTTCAGCCTATTAGTTAAAAAAGACACACCTGTTCTCACACCCCACACCTATTATGCAACAGTCTGGAGCCTACAATTAAACGTTCTGTTTCTTTTCATTTGAATTGAACTAACAGCTCTTTAGAAGTGAGGATGGCCCATATTGAAATGGGCCTCATAATCAGGTGATTAAATGTTCTTCGCTTTTGGTTTCTGTGTTTCGATAAAATACTGTGATACGTGATCCCAGATTCCCAAGAAGAAGCCATGGCCGCCCCAAAAAGGGCTTCAGGCCTGCTGTAACTCAGAAATTTCACGACTCGTCACAATTATCAATGGATCAATTAATAATCGTGCTGATACCAGAGATGGCCAAAGCTATTGGCTTGTTATTGAATAAGTTATTCTCGATCATGAATAAAAAATCCCTTGCTCTCCTCTGGAGCGAGTTTTAAAAATAGATCTGAGCTGGAGAGTGGAGCGCGAGGTTCCTCAGTATGTAAATGTGAGGGCTGAGGGAGATAAGCCGCTCCGTGGACTTCAACATCAATCACAGAGAAGCCAGTGCTGCTGCCTCTCCACCGAACAGAGCCGCACGCCATTCTCATTCTCATTCTCTCACCGTACCATTTCTGCCCTATGTTTGATGATTGTCTTACTCACACATTCTATCTCTCTGTCAGAGGCTTTTTCACTGGGAATGTAGATCATCAATTTTTACACCAGACTACTTATCACACACATGGGATACAAATCAATTATATTGCAAATCTATAGAAAAACGTGATATTTAGAAATATTTTGCAGAACTTTGCATGGCAGAAAGATTGAGGTGTAGTTTTCCTAAGTGTTCTCTCCATCTGAATCCGAAGTCTTTATAATGTGTGGCTGAGAGAGAATGGCTACTTCTCTAATGGAATACCAACAGAACTACAATTTCTGTCCGCAATAAAGTAGGCAGCAGCCCCCCAAAGACTGTTTTTTGTTTAATGGACAATGCCGAGGTTAACTAACGTGACTGTCGTGGTTCACCACAGTATGTGTTCCATTTAAAGAGAAAATGACGTCCTGAATTGAATACCCCGACTTCTGTGCTGAGGCTCCATCCGGAGGTTCACAGTACTGTAGTTGATTAGAGTAGTTGGGGCAGCACAGGCGAGTTGTATTTGAGTTCATTAATATTTGCATTCTCCCACTGGACCCTATTAGCTTTCACACTCGGCTTCACCTCATATCTTCGCCATTCCACTGCTGAAGAGCGAGAGCAAAAGAGAAACAAAGAGAGAGGGAAAAAAAGGGGGGGGGGGAGTGTTGCAGAAGAAAATCCAAGATCTATTGCGTTGGGTAGGGAAAAACCCCTTTGGCCGTGTAGGCTCAGAGCTTCTGGTTTATTTGTTTATTTTCATCACACATAAATCACTCACTTGGTGTGAGAGGTTTTTTGTTTATTTGAATAATTGAAGCCGGCTATTAATCACTTAGAAATGTCAAGCAGAGCTGAAAATTGGCATGAACAATGTCAATATTTACTGTCCTTCTCTCTAAAGTCTATTGACCCAACTGTGTGTGTTGCTGCTTTCACCAATGTAGTGATGGATGGATGAAGATCCAAAATGTGAGTTCAGTGGAAATGATGAACAACCATTAAATTTCACTGCTGTGCAGAGTCTAGGCTAAGGTATAACATGAGGTTATCAAGAATAACTGATATTTAGGAAGGCACTGGTTTTGAATGTTTCACAAATCGTCACAGGGCCCTAATTTTAAAGAAAACAGGAAGGAAATAGATTTATTGTAAGCTGGGGGCTCATAATGTCTCATAATATAAATGAGCCATCCACCTCAACTGGTTTAGGGTCAGTACACTAATTGAAGTTATGTATTTTTTTCATTGGTGTGCTTGATTTCCCCAGAGTCCCAGACATGCCCACCAATAATGACAGGACCCATGGGACAGGGCTATCCACAGACCTCCGGCTGCTGGAGAGGAGAGTGTACATGGATGGGCAATCATTTCTGGACATGCTGAGCATTTCTTTACTGATCTTGCCAGAAAATAAACCAAGAACATTTAAGAATTCCATGCCCTAGAAAATGCGAAGACATCTTCAGGGCATTTAATGGAACATTCCCCTTCTTTTGATATCTTTGATTTAAGATGGGGGGGGATGTTAACAAACTTTGCAGATCTTGCATGTATTTCATTTTTAGTGGCCATCCAACAGAATCGTTGATGTCCCACCCATCGAAGTCTCCAGCAGAACTATCTCATAGCCAGGCCTCCCCTTGGGTGATTTAGTGCATTCTGGACACGAGGAAATATCATTATACCACTCAGCATTTACTTTCCCAGACATGTTTTTATCATACACATTCCTCTCTCTTTGTTTTAAGCACCGATCTCTATCTCTTTGCATTTTGGGAAGGTTTGATGTTGAAGCTGTCAGAAAGGCTTTTACAATGGAATGGAGATAAGCAGCAGTAACTGCTGTTGTCATCAGATGTTTTTTTTATCTTTCATGATTTCTTTATTTGTTCAGCCTTTTTCTTGTCACTTTCCTCCTGAATTACACTTTCATACAATTAAATTACTGTGCAGTCCATCTTTGGGTTAAAACAGAAGGCTCTTTGTTTTAATCTCTCTCTCTCTCTCTCTCTCTCTCTCTCTCTCTCTCTCTCTTGCTCTCTCTTTGTCATACATTATCATGATGCTG
>JBBPCZ010000002.1:18277424-18318712 GCA_037974445.1 Brycinus macrolepidotus
ATATACACAGAGAGAGAGATAAGGCAATTAAAAGAAAAAAAAATCTTTTTATGTCCAAAATCGTATACTTTGGAACAACTGAAAATGTATATATATGTGTGTGTGTGTGTGTATATATATATATGTATAACTGTTATATATATGTGCATGTATACAGAGAGAGAGAGAGAGAGAGAGAGATAAGGCAATGCAGATGAAGGAAGTACATCATACACTTCTTTTCTATACATTTCCGAGTGTTTACGTCTTGTACTCATCTATGCTACAGTCTCAGTACAATGTTATATTTAAACCTTTCCCCTATTCCAGACTTGACATTACTATATAGTATGTTGGGATAAGATTTCTTTTGTTCAAATCTGAAGAACACATAAGAAGGTGCTGGACACTGCTTTGGATGTTTCGTTCACCAAGCTGTGTGTATGTCTGAGAAGAGTTGGTGATGAGCTTTCCGTGTGTGTCTGAGCTTTCTCTCGTGTCACCTGAGCCGCAGTCAGACTGATGAGGTGCTGGATGAGCAGGATTTGGTCTTTATCACTACTCGGGTCAGCCTGCTTTAACCTTAAGAGAAAAGCAAACTAAAAACGGAGCAGAAAGACTGGAGATCAAAGCGAGATGGACCTCTTTGTGGACGAGTTTTGCCCAGGAGAGGGATGAGAGAGGGTTAATAACAGGGCGCGGCAGAGGGCATTGAACTAAAGCTTTCACCAAATTGGAGGCCCTCTCAGTTAGGCCTCAGTGGTGGAAACGGGTATTAAACCAATGAGTATAGCTTGGCTTTAGCTGCTCTGATGTGGTGACAGTAAATTAAGCCATGGCTTTAACGTAATAGGACACAACCTAGCAACAGGCTCAACAGCAAACTTTTGTGTTTGGACTATTATTAATTCTTCTACATGCAGGCTTTAATTACATTATTAGTCCTTATTGTTCACTATAACCTTTATTATTCAGTAACTAATCATTCTGTAACTACCATGAAAGTAATATGATTGCTAATCACAACTATACCCTTTAATCAGTGGGGAAATGTGAAGTTAGGCCCTCAGATTTGGCCATTAATGGCAAAACTCTGTCAAAAAACGAAGAAAAACACCTCTACAATAATGCTGCTAGGACACCTGTGGGTTTCTAGTAGTGTGTTGGTTCTAAACTAACATTAATGCACATTAACATTTTTTGGTTCCCTAGACTGAATACAAATATTTAATGTTTTGTCTGATGCTTCTAAATGACATAATCAAGTCAAATTTTTAGTGCTTTTCACAACTGACAGATTTTAACATAGATTTTATGTTGTATGTAGATGTTTTACAGTGACTTTTTTGGTGAAGAGCCCTGGAATAGAGCTGCCTCCTTTGTTTTCCACTTCTAACAATGGTTTGAAACCTGGCAAGATTATAGTTCCTGTTCCTGTGATACATCTAGGACTTACAGAAGGCCTAAAGTGACATTTTCCCCAAGAAAATCACACCTGGCTGATATCTCTGTAACTTTATGATTATGTTGGTGGTTAATCTGATGCATGAGGCTTCCAGTCCAGTTCTTGAAGTCCTAACCGATGGGAGAGCTCACCTGGATGTCTCTGTCTAGATACAATGGAAAATAAAGTCTTGACTGGACAGTTTTCTACTGGACGTTTCAAAACTTGTGACTTTAAATGCTACAAGGATATTATACTAAGTTAAAATGAACTAGAAATAACCTTTAAATTATTTTAAAGAAATAATTTGGATTTTCTTTGAAGACCTAGAAGGCTCTATTCCACTGAACTCCATTTTTCCATTTTTGTTATTTCATATGAGTTATCTCTTCAAAATATAATTTAGTGGCCTCAGTAAATCTTATTGGTAAATCTTATCCATACCTTTACATATTGTTGTTGTTTTATACTGTTGTGCTTGAGAGACACCATCTCTGTGTGTCACTCACATACTTGGCCAATAAACGCGATTCTGATTCTGATTCTGATCTGGACTGGTTAAAAGTATTGGAGAGCTAATGCAGTAAACTTCACTATGCTAAATTTTTTAAGACTTACGCTTGAGTAATTTATTTCTGAAAAACAGAGATGTTTTATTATGAAGCTGTGAATTAAGTGACTCTTTCATAAAAGAAAGTAATGGAAGAAAAGAGGGATGACCAGCACCCAGAGCCCCCTGGCTCAGCCCACTGGCCCGCATTGTCCCTGGGCAGGAGGGTGGCTCTCCCCTTCTGACCTTCTGGAGCTCCTCACACTAATAACTGCATTATGCCCTCACACCGTGCAAATGGGCCCTTTTGTTGGCCTGTCTTGGAGCTCAGGGGTTAGGGGTAGGGGGCGGGTGGGGGGCTCTCGGAGGGGGCTGCCAGGAGGATTTACTTTGTCATTTAAAGAAGGGGGAGAAACTCCAAAACATTGGGCTGAAAAACAGGCACTCTTCAGGAAAGCACAGAGAGCCCCCTCTATAGCCAGCATTGTTTAGCTGGCTTTGTGGCTGGAATATATTATCATTTGAAACTCAAGGACTGATGGTCCAGCTGTATGAGAGATCATATTGGGCCAGAAAGAGAGAAGGTAGGAGGGGAGCATGAAGGCCCTTTAGAGAATCAGTGAAGTTGCATAGCAAAAGTCAGGGTCACATGACCACCCGAAGGACACCACTGACTACAAATGTCTTCCCTTTTGTGTCCAAATTTGTCACTAAATTGAGTTTAAAAGTAATTTAATGAAGTTATTTATTAAAAGGGTAATCTTAGTGAAAGTTAGACTTTTCTCTCTGCTTCACTCTCCCTCCCTCTCTGTCTCTCTCTCTCTATCCATGACCTTCTTCTTAACTTCAGGTAAATCAGGATTTGCTTATCATATTTTTTACAGATGGTGAAGTAATCAGGATTTGCAGTTGTTATGGGGTCACATTTTCAGGAACGTCTTTTTTAAGTGAAGTCTGGATCATTTATTTTGCAAATCATAGTAAAAGATGGCAGTTTTGGTGTAATTAAAGTAAAGTAATTTCCCTAGGTTAAGCAGCATATTTTTGTTCATATTCTTAGTCTTGATTGCTAAAACACTGGCCATAGCAGGCATATTACTGTATATCTTAGACTATCTGAGCTCCTGTGTAACATTGCAGTTCCGCCCATCAACTTTGCTGTCTGTATGCATGCAGCTTCACAGTGTGTGAGGTGCGCTGTTTAACCTTGAAGCCTGATGCAACCATCTGCAAGCTGAAAGATAGAGAGATCGTGAGTTTGTGTTTGTTTCTAAGATGAAATCTCTGCATCTCAGTCAGCCAAGAGAAGCCATTTTTCACCTGTGTTTACTGACAGAGACTCACCGATGAGTCCACGTCTTCTTCAGGAGAAGAAGAGAAGGAGGGGGTCCGCCTTGGAGGAGTAAGGAGGGACAGGGTGATCAGAGAGAAAGAGACAAAAGGAATTAAGGGAGGAAGAGGGTAAAACAACGGAAGAAAAGACAGATAAAACCACTCATCAGCTGGGATGAGCCTGGCGGGAGGGTGACTTCCTTTCATCTGCCACCCGTCCATATCTCTGTTCCTCCTCTCTATCACTCCATCTTATATGTCCTTCCTCCATCATGTCTTCTAGCCCTCATCCCATCCTGTCGCTCATTTCCCCTGCTCCTGTCGCTTTTCTTTCTGCTTCATGAAGGAAGGGATCTCATGGGGAGGGGGGTTCTCAGTGGTAGATATGTTCTCATCCACGTCCATGCAACTGGAAGCCGCATGAAATTGTCTGTACCTACAGAATAATCCACAGTAATTGGGGGTCCCTATGGTTCTGTGTTGACTGGCTGCCAACTCCCTCGCCCTAGTGGTGCAGATAGCTTTAGCATCAGTAACACATTTTGGTTCATAATTTTTCATTTGAAACATGTAAAAGTTACATTTGATTTAAACCATGGAAATCTAAAATGTCCTGGAATAGAACAATATTTTCTGTTTTTCAGATCAGAGCAGAATCTCAACAGTTTAAATCCTGTAAATGGCTTCACCACGCAGTGTTTTTTAAAAAAAAAAACCTCTGTTACTGTGGTGACCAAATTTCATAAGCTTTTTATTAATCAAACAGTGATTAGGCTGTTCCACCATTCTCCATTTCATATTTTAGTGATTTAGTGAGCACACTGTGGGTTTAATCCACTCCCAAAATCCAATGACTGAACTGTAACAAAGAAAGATTTTGCTAGCAACTTGCTAATCAGTTAGCTTGGTAATTAATAAGCAACATACCTTGCAGAATTACTCTGCCACAATGATGTGGCAAACCTGCCGTAAGGTTCTGATGGCTTGTCAGAAGTCCTTGTGCCTAATTAGAGTTTGTAAGCTATGGCTGGACAGCCAGTGTTAAACTGGGTTTCTTATAGCGCCACACTATAATACCATAGCATGTTCATAGTTTAATTTAAGAGAGTCCTATGGTTTAATTAAGTGATTCTAAGCTCCTTAGGACCCACCGTTTTTCACACTTTGACTACAGCCAGTGTGATTATGTCCAGTCTCTGTATTCCTCTCGCCATTGTTTAAAGACTTAGCTCTTTAGACAATACCTTTGGGTAATCCACTTATTTATACTTCATTAGGTGTACATACCGACTGAGAACTTTTAGGAAAAAACAACAAAGTGCTTTAGTAAGGTGCTGGCTTGTGGTGGACAAGCCACCAGATCAGCTTAAAGGTACCATTCTACAAAGCTCTACAGGTCAGGGACTGTACTGGAGGAATAGAACACGTCAGGCAAAAATTTTCCATAGGTCTTCAAATCTGGTGACAGTGAAGGCCATACCATACACCACAAAAAAAAGGTTCTTCAACAACTTTATATAGAACTATGAACACTCAAAATTATCTGGATGCATGAATAGTTATTTACACTGTCAAATGGATCTTCTGTATGATGGAAAACCTGTTTAATGATTTAAGGACCCTTTGTAAAGGTTTAAAAACTTCAAAAACTGTTCTATATAGGGTAAAAAGGGTAAAGGTGCAATAGGATAAGGGTGGTCACTCCCTCAAAGAGTCCAGTGGACAAACTATACCAATAAAATGCTCCTCACAGCAAAACTAAACCACTGGTAGCCATCACTGTAGGGGTTAAGCATTCATCATTCTTTTGGTGTACACCACGCAAGCCCTCACCCACGTGTGTAGGATATGGTGAAGAATGACTCATCTGACCATTTCACTTTATTCCACATCTCTGCCGACCAGTGTCTGTGGATTTATCTACTGAACTCTCAGATGTGCATTTACTGATGACACAGTCTGATCACATCTTGCATTTACATTCTCAGTTTCCTCAGGAACAGCTGCTCCTCCATTTTTTTTCCATATCACACTAATGTACGAACATCACACACACTGAGTGTGTGCCTTCAACCACAATTTCATGTAGATTTATGTTGATTCACAAGGGGAGTTTGGGTGCCATGGTAGCAGACTTTGTAAATATATTAGAAACTACACATGCTATACATGTTTATATAAATACACAGTGCAAAGACTTCAGTGCACAAACATGGCAAAAGTGCAGAGGAGAGCATGGGCTGAAACACATTCAGCAGTGTGTGGGATGTAGGGCATTGTGGGCTGATTTGAAAACATTAACATGTGTGCAAAACATTTAGCGGTGTGTGGTATATGGCTTTTTGTTTGTTTATTCAAAAAAATCTGCACTCAATATTTGTCTTCAAGGTCTCCATTTGCATTTATTTATCTAGATCAAGCTATGATAGGGCCCTTGTCTTTTAGGTTACAGAGCTTTGCCGATTTGTCTGGGAGCTTTGTACTGGTTTGCCCTTAACAATCAGCATATTTTGTAAGTCTCTCTAAATGAGTAAATATAAATGTTATGAGATTCACTTCACATTTTTGGAATGTCTTCATTACGTTGAGTCTGGATCCTATATAATTAAGGTTCATCTGTTTTTCAGTTTATGAAAAAGCAAATGTGCTTCATATTCTTAGAGGAAAGTGGGGACGACATGGCAGCGGAGGAATTAAAAGAAAAGCCAACATAAAGTGTCTCTGTGAGGTTTTAGGCCGCCACAAACCATCATAACAGCTTCAGTACAGATTCAGCAAGACTCTAGAACTGTCCTGGAGGGATGGAACAACATCCTTCCAAAAGATATTCCTTTAGTTACTGTTTTGATGATAGTGGTGGAGAGTGCTGTCTAATACATCCTTCCAAAATCTCCCAGAGGAGATCAACTGGGTTGAGATCTGGTGACTGCAAAAGTCCAAGCAGCACTTTTATTAGCTAGAACGTTAGCATTTCTGCTGCTCTTTTTCCCCTTTTTTGCCTTCTGCGAGGTGAAGGCCTATAGGGGGGCATCAGTATCACATGTTCTCGGCCACATGCACGCAAGGCAGCTTCATCGACTGTAGCTTAAAGCACTGCATATACAGTGATAAGTGCAAATGAGTGGGAAGATGGCTGTCAGACTCATGATATTTCTTAACACTGACTCTAGGCATTTCAAAGAGATGCCACACACCTGTCTGTATAAGGGTAGTTAATGCATTGATCTTAGCGCTGCCTAGAGTCTGTACGCTTATTTGCTCTATGTGATTTTTAGGTGCTTTGAAAATGATTTGAAAATGGATAGCATCTGATAGGACAAGACAGGGGAAATCACGCTAATTGGGATGACGTCCTTTTGTCATGTGATATCCATCACATTGTTGGGAAAATGCATGCACGTAACTATTATTTTGTTTCCATCTACTCATTTACCCGCCTCTTAATTTGACAGCACACTCTTAACGTCTTTTTATTTGGTGCCCCTGCGTATGCACTACGTTACAATAAAAGGCTGGCAGGCGTATGGCTAAGTCTCTAATCTCTTAATGACAGTGGAGACAGCGGTGTGTAATGGCTTTACGAGCTCTATAACGGTGTCTGAAATAGTTGCTGTCTGTGGTGAGGCTGACTAAAACCTTCACCCTCCATTACCTCCAACGTCCCCCAGACCACAGCGCTGGAGAGCGGTCCTCCTCTTACCCAGAATACTTTGTTCCATCTTCCCACCCCTCCACCATGCTCGACGACCTGAGCGTGCTGCGGAGAATTCCCTCAATTCTTCTCTCTTTAGCCTTACCCGTAGGGAGAGGAAGAGAGAAATGGAAAAATGAAGGGAGAGAGCGAGAAAGGGAGCAAAGTTTTGAATGTGTGTGCTGTTGGTGGTATGTTAAAGATATAGTGGTATTTACATCCCATTACCACATCATTCAGAGCCATTACCATGACAAGCCAGGCTGCAGGGCCCCAGGCTACACTGAGAGAGAGGGAACAATAGTCCTCCTCCATGTCAAGAGAGAAGGGGGGTGGAGAAAGGCAGTGGTGGAAAGAAATGTTTGGGAGGGGTAGGAGTTGGGATAATGTAAGCTCTAGAAGAAGAGGGGTTTGAACACAGGATGTTGAGAGCACTCGCCCATGTTCTGAAGTCCAGACACAGTTCTTGGTTGCGAATGAGAAAGAAGAAACAGGCCACATCAAGGATGGAGTTGTAGCAAACTTTAACTTTATTTAAATATAGGTCTATGCAGTTGCCTCAGTCATAACTTCTCTTAATTGGCTCTGTTTCTCCATAATATATCAACGTCCAGACGAGATGTCCAACTTGGAGCTTGGCTACATTTACTTTTGTTGCTACTTCTGCTAAGAAGTGACTAATAGCCTAAACTATTCCACGCTTGGCTCTGATGTCTATTGTCGCTGAGAGGGGAGAGTTTGGATCATGTTCAGAACTCTCGTCAGCTTGAGAAACACTCAAAAGCTGAAGAAAACTGATATCACCCCCACTTAGGGACCAGTCTCCTTTCTTTCGCCTCCCTTCTTTATTTCGTTTGACGGAAAAGCAGAGGACCCCCCCACCACCACCACCACCACCAGCACCCCGCCCACCTCCCCTCCTTTGTCCAGAACTTCTCTTTCACTGCTCTGTCTTCCTCTTTCTTCCCTGGCCTTCAGAGCACTAATACATTCATCCCCCTGGCCGTCCCACCTTGCGTGAGAAAAGCACAGTCCAGCACAAAACCACAACTGTTCCCAAATTCATACATATTAATCAGTCAACACCCCTTTTCCATTAAAACTCAGAGACTGCTACTAAATTGGTAACTGGCAGCCCCCTCCCCAACACTCCCCTCCTCGTTTCCCCCCTCGCTCTCAGAACAGGCCATACAGATTCTGTCATCGGGCTTCGTTCAGTGTCCTGACCCTGAGAGACTGCAAGGTCAGAGGTCACGGAACAAGAACCTTAACTCAATTGTGCCATGTTTCTTTGAAGAAAATACTCCCTTCTTTCCTCTCTCTCTCTCTCTCTCTCTCTCTCTCTCTCTCTCTCTCTCACTCTCTTTCTCTCTCTCTTTCTCTGTGTTTCTTTCTCCCTCTCTTGCTGAAATCAATTTGGAAAGCTTTTAAGACAAATCTAGGATCTGGTTGTACTCTGTATCTTGGAATTGAACTCAGAGAGTAGAAATAAAAAGATAAAGTTAATTATCATATTGAACTGTATCACACTGTAATATTGTGAGTAACATATTAGCTTTTGGTTAGCAACATGTTAGCTTGTGGCTTAAGCATTAGATTGGGACACAACAAAACACAAGTTTCGTCTCCAATATTGAGGTTTTAACATTGTACAATGTACAACATTAATATATTAACGTAAGGCACATTTTCAGTCACTCCAATTCTAGATACCATTATTTTGTATCAAATAATTAATTTTGTGTATTGTTATATGCCTAACAAATATATATTAAAAGCCTGCTAAATGTGAGAGAGTGAGTTTCAATGGTTTTACTAATTTTCTAAGTGAAAGTTAGAGAACACTCATAAATATGGAATTTTCTGCTAATTTTAGTGCACAGTTTTTATTATTTACTGAGTTTAACAGCTTGTCATTGTCAGACAAAACCTTTGTTTAGCCATTAAATATGAAAATAAATGAAAATAATAGTCACAGCATTAAAAAGATTATACTTTTATTCAACCCTTTTTAGTCTGATACAGGTGAAGAAAGATTAAAAAAAAAAAAATCAAAATGTTCTGTTTGGACTGTCAAATTCAGAAGAGTTTTACCCATAGCAGAATTGCTCCACAGCAATTCTCCCAGTCTGCGAAGCTCTCATCTCGCTGGCCATCAGATTGTTAATATGACCCCTGTGGCAGTGGATAGATAGCTCTTTCCCCACACAGACGTTATCTGCAGACCACCCTGCTGTGGTGACCGGCTGTCTGAGACACAGCAATACGGTCCCCACACACAATGTGCTGCTTCATGTTCTGCTGATGCTGGCCCGGACACGCACACACTCCGGGATTAAATGACCAAGTCTGAATGCTGTCATGCATGAGACTGCAGGTTTATTGGCTGTGTCTCTTTTCAGGAAGCTTTTCAGATCTGCAGGTGATGAGAGATCCTCACACCCCACCCAACAAGGTCTTCACTTTATGAAGGATATTCTTAGGTTGAATTATTGGGAAGAGTAAAAGAGTGCTCTGTGTAGATTTGTGGGTCTTCTTTTCCTGAACAAGTTAAGCAGTTTATTCAGGCTTGTGCCATGTGACCATCTACTGAAATGTTGCCATAAGAAAACTGTTGCACAAATCAGGTTATTTTTTAAACTTCAGGGAAAAGGTCAGACAAATATCAAATGATCACATTTTCTTGTCCCTTTGCCTTAATGCCAACATGAATCTGAAATCATACTTTCTTTTCCTTACATAATGTGATGCATTTGAGAGTGCAATGCAGTGTTAGGAGGGATCTCTGAGCTAACTGAGAGATTAGGCTCAACAATAGGTGGGGGCGGTAAAAGGAGGATATGAAACATGATATTATGAGTTAATATTATTTTCCCCCGCTCATGCATAGGGATGGAGATCTTTTAAAGAAGGGTAAATGTTGGGACATTTTAATGGAAGGTTACGAAAAAAAAAAGAAGTTAGTCTATTCAGTGATATAGTGTTCTTGAGATGATCGGTGACATGAATTAACATTCAGAACCTTTAGGTAATATTCTCTATGGTAATGAGAGATATATGATGAGAGAGGTGATTCCGTGTGATTAACACTGGCTTTATATAAATGGCAAAATGAAACATTCTGACATGTTTTCTACTCTGTTTTGGTGTGAACTCTCATCATTTGTAGAGATTTCTTATTTAATGCAAATACGTCCTAAATATTACAGATATTCTCCCTGTGTAAAACTAATCCCATTCTAACATTGCTACGCTCTTTAAAGTACACGTTTTCCCACCAAGGCAATAAACTGAATGTCTAGAAAGCTGCTGATGAAACCAAAGCCTTTTTTATTGACAGGACGCTGGTTGATGACATCATCTTCAGGCCACCCACTCTTGTGTGAGTGCTGAGAATCCCCCACAGGTCCAGGCGCTTCCCCTTCATCTCTGAGCTGCAGAGTACATCCAGTGTATCCAGCCAGCTCTGTGCTGGGTAAGGCAAGAGTGGGTTACCATCTACAGCCCTTGTGCAAGACTGGGGACACAATTTTTGCACATTAGCAGCCTTATTTGAAAACTTCAGGCTTGTTAAGCGTGTGATTTCCTTTGGTTGCTCTTTACTGACTAGCTGATTCTTAGTTGTGAAAAAAAAAAGAGATTAAAAGAACAAAAAACAACCAAGAAAAGGATTAGTTTAGTTAATGTAAAGACAGAAAGAGCTTGTTCATATCTAACCACATTTCAGTTATACACTCACAGGGTGATGCTGAGTACGGCACACATAAGGAACTGAGTACAGTAACAAATGTAAGCCCTACTGTGGCAACCTGACGGACTGTGTGTGTATGTGTGTATGGGGCACGCATGCAGAGAATGGCATCTGTCGAGGTGGTGTATAGGAAGATGAACTAGGTGGTGAGAGTGAAAGAATTTGACTCAGAGGACAAGAAAAAAAAAATAGCCAGACAGTATGGAGATGGGTTTACTGAAGGAAGCAAGTCTTTTCTTTCAGCACTCCACTCCCTTTCTTTTCTCTGCCTCCCTCCTTGCCCGCTCGCTCTTTCGCTCCAGCTGCCGGGATGTGGGACCAGGCGAGAGCGAAAGAGAAAGAGAAAGAGAATAAAAGGGGGTCGGCAGAAGCGAGAGAAAGAGAAGTGATTTGTGGGGAGAGAGAGGTCGATGTGGTGCTGCTTTGAAGTCGAATGAATTAGGCCGTGTGTGTGTACGTATGTGTGGTGTGTGCTTGTTTGTGTGTAAATCCCAAAAGCTAAGGGGGGAGAGCTTTAGTTCTTTGAAAGAGGGAACAGAGGCAAAGAGTGAAAGAGACAGTGAAGGCTATGGCCAAGGGACTGATGGACAGACTGAGAGGGAGTGAGAGAGGGGGGAAGGGGGAGAGGGAGAGGGAGAGGTTTGAAGGCCTCTCGGTGGAGTTTGGAGTGACTGACAAAAATCCTGCACCATTCCTCAAATTCTCTCTGCACCAAAATACTCTCTGCACCTTTCATCTCTTCATCTGCTGCCATCTTTGGCCCTGCCACAACTAATAGAGTGTGATTTACAGCCTAATTCCCTTTAACCCCATAACCTCTGGCAGGTCCAAATTTCCTTTCCTCACTCTTATAACTACATACTGACTTCATACTGTCACTGCTGTAACAAACCCCATCTCTGAAAAATGTAGATTTAAAGAGAAGGGAAAGAACGTAGGGGTTAAAGGGGAATCCCATCGTTTTTTTAAGCTTCAAAGTCATTTTCAAAATCATTCAGAGTGTTTTGACATGGAATGTGGATGTGGAGTAGTTGAATCAGAATTATTCACAGTGGCGGTGATAGGAACCAGACGTCTTGAGGCCCCTAAAAACTACATCATTGCAAGCTATTACACAAAATGCTTATGGATACTTTGCCTGGTGCCTAAGACACTGTTTTACAATAGTTTGAGAAGTAGTTTTGGTCAAAATATATTTATATTTTTAAATACACTCCTGGTGGAGAGGTGCAGGCAGGGTACCCTATGGCAAAAAGTACCCAAAGAAAACATATTTTTTAAGATTTATCACTGTTTCACCATTTTCAACATTACATAAACAAAACTCAGAAGACGTGTAAATTCACTTTTGGTTTTGTATAGTAATTAAATGGATATAGTTACATTGTTATATTCCACATTCCATACCTGGTTCCTATCATCACCATTGTAAAGAAACCTGAGGTAAGTTTCTCTACAATGCAACATTTCGCATGAAACTGCTCTGAGCCCAGTTCATCAAAAGTGTTTTGCCGTTAAGATCATCTTAACTGAAACAGTGGTCAGTGTGATGCTTGCCTTTCTTCTTTAAGAATCAACTTTGTGCTAAAAAGCTTTTATGAAACCTAGCTCTGAATGAACCCACATCAGTGACTGACCTATACAGAAATTCGGAAAAAATCAGTGTAATTCCACTTTAATGTACATTTGTTATGATCACAAGATTTTATTTTGGTTTATTTTATTGCTACTGGTCTAACATTCACATGTAAAGGGCAGTGCTTCTTATAAATAGCTAATAATTAAAAACAATATTAAATACACAGAACAATTAAGTTATGAGGTTTTGATATGACAGCGTTGAGTTTCTGATGAGTAGTTACTGAATAATTCATAGACATTACTGGATATTGAGCCTTAAGATTACTGAATGAATAATAAGCCTACTTTAAAGATGTTTAAGGAGTTAACAAGACTGAAATCAATGTCAGACATATCAGGCTTGAAATACTCTTTATTCCACCTTGTTTTTTCTCTCTATATGCCTCTTTTTCTTTTTTTTATTTCCCTCCTACACATTCTTTTCTACACCATACTCCTCTCTCCCTCTCTCCATCTTCTCTCTCTCTTCCTCACTCCCTCTCTCCCTCCCTCTCTTCCTCATAAATAGCATTCCTATACCCCTCAAAAGGCTAAGTGTATAGAGTCACTCTTACCCCTTGGCCACATGACGGCCTAAACCCGAAAATAGGGCCGGGCGAATGGGGCCGCCTTGTCTACATATCCTTGTCTAAATCACACACCCCCAGCGGACTGTGGGAAAGATGACCATATTTACCCGAAAATAAATCAGGACCCAGTCAAAGTGTCAGCTTCATACTTTATGAGGGAGTTCGCTGAAATAGTTAGGCATCATATGAAATCTATATTTGAGCGCAGACTGATTTAACGAGCTTTTGTGTGTGTGCGTGCGTGTGTGTGTGTGTGTGTGTGTGTGTGTGTTTGTGCGCGTGTGTGTGAGATTTGAAGGCTGGCTGTGTGAGCAAGGGCCTTGGCGCACAGTGAGTGTAGTTACTGCAGTTTGTGGAAACATTAGTATCAGAGCGCATGGGCATTTGGCCACTGAATGTGTCTGTGGGTGTAATCTGACCACTACTTCTGATGGCATGCTGTATACATTTCCCAAACAATCACTGAAGATCTACTTGCAGCTTAGGATCGATACATTTGATCTGAACCTTTCTTGTAGAGGACTGAGCCTTACCTGAAGATACCCTGTGTTTTTTCAGAATTTTTGAGTTGACATGTAAAATGATTGAAACTCTTTTTGTGTATGAATAATGTTTTCCAGTTCAGAATAAAGACTTGCTGATTAAATGTGATACACTAGATCAGATGATTTTACTAACTAAACTTCAGGGAATGGGTCAGATATATGTGAAAAAATGCATGCTCCTTCTTCAGTTTGTATAAAAGTTTTAAATGTACTTTTCACCTTCAGTTAATCTTTTTTTTATGAGGATAATGAGTGACACGTCGACATTAAAGTGACAAAATTAACCGATTTTTAAAAATCTCAGAAAAAAATATTGCTGGCATGTTTTCTTTTATCAGTAAGTAGAATATTTATTTCCTATGAAAGTAATTGTGTAGAATAGGGCCTACTTTACCTTCCACACTTCCCCATTCCAGAGGTGTCGTTAAGATCTAGAAACATTCAGGACTATAGTTTTGATTTATTGACGGGGGATGGGGGTCTGTTTGCTGATGGGTCTTTAGTTTAAATTTGTCTACGGGGAGTGTGTGTGTGTGGGGGGGGGGGTTGGTCGACGGGGCTACAGTTTCAAATTGTCGACGGGAGAGCAGGTTTTTTTTGTTGATGAGTCTTTAGTCTTGATTAATTGAACTGAATAATCAGGACTGGGTGTATAATTAATAATAATATAATGTAGTTTCACAAGACGTAAGGGTCAAAAATGTAGAGTGACTGGAGCTTTAGGAGAACTTATGACTAAATTAAGAAGTTAAAGTTAAAGTCTGACTTTTCACTTTTTGCACTGAAAATCTTCACTACTGTATCACTACTGCTATCTAATCTTTGTTTAAATTTGGTATCAAATGGAAAGAAATCAGTGGTATCGTCCATCTCCAATGCACTCATATACCGCCCATAATCTCCTGCTTCCAGATCTAACAGAAGACCGTGCTTGTATATATTTAAGCATGTTTTAATTTCAGCTACATTAGTGGAGTTTTTTGTCTTCCCACACATGGACTCACAGCCTTTCTTGAAGCAAAATCCATGTTTGTGAATGTATGACTAACGTAACGAATAAGGCGAATGCTGCTTGTCTTTGCCGTGTGTCTTGATTATTGATTGTGTGTTGTCTTTGTTGTTTTTGGGGGAATGTGCGTAGTGGGGAGGTGGGGCGGTTAGTGGGCTGCTCGGTATGTGGGACATGTTTCTCTCAGATTTATTACACACAGACAAATGGTGTTTGTTTTTGCAGGGTCTGTTCCTGTGGCCCCTCTCCAGACTTACTGAAGCACCTCAGAGACGCTGCTTGATGGAATTACATATAGAAAGTGTCTGTTTGAAAGAACAGGCTTTAATTAGAGGCAGTTAATTCTGCACTTGGAATTATGATTCTGCTCAAGGGACCTTCTGAGATTAACACGCTGTGTAAAGTTGCTTCGTGGGAATATCCTGTGTGAAAAGTTTGAATGGAGACCATCATCACAAGAGAATATCACTTTCCTTAGTCTTGCCAATGGAGAGACGAAGACAGAAAAAACACCTTTTCTCGCTGTAGCTTTGTCAAGGGAGTACTTTAGATCCCACATGTCACTTCAAAAGGCGTGGAATCTGGGTGTGTGTGTGTGTCTTTTCCACTGCCGTGATCTCTCGGGTGCCTCCAACAGCTGCATAAACAACACTAAGTCCTGAGCAGCCTCTCCTCTCGGCTGGGGGTCACTGTAAGGTCCGTCTCTTCCTTCCTTTTCCCCTCCTTCACCTCCCTCTCTACTGCTTCTCAGTTCACTGTGTTTCCTAATCACTTTTTCTTTGTCTTTCCTTCCGCTCTCTCCAGATCCGGACTGAAAATGGGAAAACTCCACGGTCGGCCACCTCAGTTAGAAAGTAGATCCGGTAGGCCTGTCCAGGTCGGCTGACTGATAGCTTTACAGCAGTAGGATTTTATTCCATCCCTGTCGTGACATTTTTTTACATTTGAAACCATCTGCACCTCACATTGTGTGGCATGGATAAAATGGCCTAGAATTGTCTGGAAAGAAATCTTACAGCATCAATATTGGACTAAAGTTGGGCATTTTTCCCCTTTTCTTCTAAACTTTCAGTTTCAGAGATACAATATTTTCCTGAAGACATGAGTGGTCACTGCTGGTTTAGCATGCAGTACAAGTCTGACACATGACAAACAATGCATTCACTGGAAAACTGAGTTCACATGCATTCTTCTTGACACATGAGTAATTTTATCTGCTCTTACTCGTGCATTTTTTGACAAAACAGCTCAAATTTGAGTGACACGGGCCCATTGTATATGTTTACATACTTCTGAGCTGTCTCTTCTGTGATGGATATGTTGTTTAGTGGCCTGAGGTGCTTTTCTCCTCACAGACTGACGGGATGGGGCTCTGTTCTCTGAGGGACTATTTTAATCTACTTCTGCATGGGTGCAGGTTTGTGTGATGGGCGACGGGGGGAGGGGGTTACAGGGAGAGGTCTGTCAGGGCCTTATTGCAGCACATGGCGAGGCTGGAATGAGTGTTATTGCAGGAATGCAGAGCAGTCTGACCACAACATGTGAGCCAGACACACCAGGGGAACCCCCTGCACACTCATGCAGTGTAGCAGTGAGCTCCTTACACACTGCTACCTGAAGAAACTGATCAGAGGCCTGTTTGACTTTCTTATGAGGTTTCGGATACCATATCACTTATTGTAATCTAAAAATGTTCTGTAAAGCAATTACAAATGACTAATTGCTTCTCTCAAACTATAGTGGGATTACTTACTGCTTCCTGGGAATGTGCGCCATTACTCATTACTTTACTTCCTTTACTTTCTACAGCCCATAAAAACCATGCAAACCTGTGCCAATTAAAAGGTACAATGAATGACAACCAACAGTTACTTTCTTTAGTAAGAAAAGCATATAATTATACCTGTTATGGCTCTGAATAAGAATAGAGACTAAGAGTGTGGTTAAAATGATAAACTTGGCTATGGCTTTTTAAAAATCTAGAAACTAATTTAGCCAGTAGGAACAGCTGCCTCTAGTTAAAATCACTACAAATAAAATTGTGTAAAGCTTACCATACAGTTTGAATGGTTTACAACAAGTAATGATATATTACTTCTATCACAGTTGTGGCATTTTAACCATTTAAACCAAAACAGGCTTGACTGGCCCAGTTAGGTGGGATTTTGTTCTTTACTTCTTCATGTGGATCTTTAGTTGTTTCATTTTAACAAGCAGTCCGTGATTAGATGTTGTTCCCAAAAAAACTGCTCACTCACAGTGGTGGAAGGCTGAGTCAAACTTTTACACAATTTACTGTCTTAAAAAACTGGGCCGCAAATGGCTCTTTGAGCGATACTGTAGAAGAACTATTTTGTTCTCTAAAGAACCATTTTCGAATGAGATATATGAGTGTGATGAGTGTAATATAAAGGTTCTATACCAATTTAAGGGTTCTTTCAAGAACCTTAACATCATGTGGAGATTTTTTAAAGTTTAAATGGGCTCTTTACACATTCACTCCTTCACAATTTTTTTTTAAAGAACCAACCACTGAAAGCTTCTTCAGGGATCTAAAAAATTATTTTCTATCATGCAAAGTGGTATCATGCAAAGAATCCTTTTGATACCAATATTCAGGCATGTACACCTCATAGTATTCTTATGTTTTTATTCATTTAATTTAAGATAATGAAAATAGTGACAAAAATAGTGAAAAATAATGAATAAGCTTCCCTGCACTGACTCTGCCAAAATACAATATGTAAAAAGACAGGCACAGATAATATATGAACAGATTAATAATCTAGAATGGTAGATAGAATGTATGCATTGAATGTGTTGTAATTTATGTTATTCACTATAGGACATACAGGTAATGAAAGTAATGAAGTTCTTATTAAGTCAGTGCTTGTAATGTGATTACATGAATTTAAACTGTAACGCATTAGACAATTTTTTTTTTACAAGAAGAAGTCATTAAATCACTGTAACATGTTACTTTGTACCACATTATCCTAACACTACTAAAAAATGGATAAACCTTTAGTGCATGGCATAAAGCAGTTGTCTTGTAGCCTGAATTTTGTTAAAATGTTTACAGTTTTTGTACTCAACAGTAAACTGTACAGTGTCCAAAAATGGATTTGATGGATATGGTTTAAGGAGAGTGTATAAGACAAGCAGTTTTCTGCAGTGCTTCCGAGGCCTCTGTTTGTTAGCTACATAAGCCTCGTAGCTTGTGTAAAAAAACTAAACGAGCAAACTTTAACACCAAACATGTAATAACAGATCGAGTACTTTTGGTGTGAGGGCAAAACTGTGTTCATCCCCCCAACCACCCCCCCCCCCCCACCCCCACACACACACAGTTTGTAAAGAGCTACTCCACCTCAGCAAGCTGGAGCGAGAATTCTGATCTCAGTTTATCTGATTATGCAGTGTGTGTTGAGAGTAACACTGCTCTGCCTGCTGCTCTCACTCATGTGTCCCCCTAAGCTCTCAGCATAGCCTGCAGTGTTTGCTTTTAGCAGGTCAGTGAGCTTACCTATCCGACAGGTCAGCAGGGGAATGGGCGAGAGCTCCAACAATGAAGGCCAGTTTTTAGGAGAGAGAGAGAGAGAGAGAGAGAGAGAGAGAGAGAGAAAAAAATACATGGTATCTATGAGAGAAGAAACACATTAGTGTTTGCGTTATTCTAGAGCCCTCCTCAAGCTGCCCTCTGAATCAACAGAGAAACAAGGCCTCTGGCTCACAGCTCTTGACCCTGAGCTGGCTCCTGCCTGACTGAATCTGGAGCTTTAACTGTCAGAGAGATACTATCTGACAGGCCGCTTTCTGAAAGAAAGGCTTGAAATGGCGCTGAGGCGTTCGGGAAATGTGTCCTGAACTCCAGGAGACATGGCAGCCATGACAGGAATGTTTATTTGTTGATGAGTGATTTTTTTTTTCAGTTCAGTCATTGTGGCCAATTTCCTGTCAGAATTTCTGTTTTTTTTTTGCTCGCTCTCACCACTTTCTTCTTCTGTCATCATCTCTCCTCTCTCCTTCTCTCTCTCTCTCTGCAACCCTCTCTCTTTCTTGGTCTTTCTCACACTCACGTATGTATTCACTGTCGCCCTGCGCCATTTGGCCCTTTCCCTTTCCTGTGTTTTATCTCGTCAGATCGGCACCTCACTCTCTCTTGGCTTTTGACTTTGGCTGAGCTTTTGTGGAAAATCCTCAAAAACATCCCCATACAATGACGCTGATTTTCAGCTAAATACCCCATATCAAAGCGGTGACAGGCTCCTGTTCCGTTCCATGTGTTTCGTGCTAAAAATAAAACCCCCAAACTGCGGCCGTCGCGGGAAAACAAGAAGCAGCGGGAAATGTGGAGAAATAAAGCAGGAATCTCTTAATCTCTTGTCCAAGTAAGAGGGGATTAAAATGCCCCCCAGGGCCTCACAGCGGGGCCTCCCCCTGTAGCCCCCTCCAGCCAGGGCTCAATGGCACGCCAGGCTGAACACGACCCTGCTGGCCTCTGCTGGCCCGGCCCTGCCTCACTGGGCACTGGGTTCTGCTCTTTGGAGCAGGTCCCCGGCCCTGTCAGCTTGCTCTATTGTACCGTGAATTAACCCCCACTGCATCTCAAAGAGCCCCCCTTGTCTCTCGGCTGCCTCCTGCCCCCACCTCAGCTTCTTCCAGCCCCCCTAAACCTTAGTAGGCCTGCACGCCCTATACCCTTTAGGAGACTAAGCCCTAAATGTGTCCCGGCCACTGCTGCCTCTCAACAGCTGCACTGTAGTTTCCCACTACATATGCCACACATAGACATTCTGCTGTTCTGCACTTTCAGACAGGGCTTGATACTCACAACACTAGTGGGATATTAACTTATTTCTAATGCCATTTTCGACACTTTAGACCACTGAGCACCAAACCCCTGTCTACTTTCCAGGAGAGTTCCATTCCAGCCCTAATTGAGCATGTCTGACCCCAATAATCAGTCTGCTTAATTAGCTGGATTTGGGTTGGAGCTGAGTGCTGGGTTGATGACTGCTAGTTCAACCCTGAAAAGTTTGGTTACCCTAAATAGTTTCTTCTTCACACTAGGTTACCCTTCCAAAATCATGTTTCACCATCCACTCGTGCATTCCTCTGGTCATTCGTGAACTTATATCTTACTTAAACTGATCTATAATCTTAATAGTGTAAAACTATAATGGAAAAATAATGGTAAAATGTGCTTACATTGACAAACATTCAGAAAGGGGGAGGGGGAAATGAGGTTTTGGAGTTCAGAGTTCTGCCCAGTTTAGTGATTTCCCTGCTCAACCGTACTAAACCTGTTAACTAACAAATGATTTTAGTCAGTAGTGTCTGAGCAGGACAGATCTGCCAAGGGGAAAACTCAACCTTAGATGTCTATGTTTGATTCGATGTGTGTACACATTATCAGCGCTTACAAGAACTACGAACATTAATTCATTTATTTCACATTCCATTATGCTTTCCTCAGCCCAGCACCAGGCGTTCTGTGTGATACTCTCTCACTCGCCTGCTCGCCTGCACTACTCTCTCCTCTGAACCTTTAATTAAAGATCACATGGCACTCCGAAGGCCCATGCTTCGCTTCCCTTTATTTATTTATTTATTTTCCCCCCTCCCTGATTAGATTCTGACATGAGAGCGATCTGGGTGAGGGAGAGGGAGAGAGAGTAGGGACTCAAGCTTGTGTTGTGTTTTGTTTGTGAGGAGTCTACCCTTGAAACATGTCCTTCTTTGAAACTGGGTCTGGGAATATGCTGAAGTAAGATGTGTCTAGCATGGCAAAAAACACGTTTTTAGCTGTAAATATGCAATCACAACTTCAAATGCTCTTAATATAACATTCATCTGCTTTGTAATGATTCAATCAGCATTGTCATAAACTAATAATGCACTGGAGTTCTCACACACAGTTATAAAGAACCTGGAAAAGAAGATTTAATGGGCACATATCATGGAAAACAATATTCCTAACTGTTCATTAAAACAAAAGCTTGATGTAATATGTACGCACTGTTGATTTTTCAAAACATACCATTCACTCCCTGGTCCATACAGTTTAAATATGAAAATGAAGCTATGAAAACAGGTCACTTTGAAACTGTGGTTTGCACGTTGTCATGAAAATCAACTCATTTAAATCTCCACTTTTCCAGACAATAGTAGTTTAGCTCAGCCCTTTCAAGTTGATGTTTTAAAGACTGTTTCAGCACAGGCTCCTTTCTGAACAAGGAACAATACAGGACAGCCAGTCAGAACAGAAGTCATTTGGATGTATCAATCTTAAAGGCACAGTAACAAAAACTGTTAAATTCTAAAGGATAAAGAAAGATTGTAAATGCATATATATAAAATGAAGTATGACTGGTAGCTTTTGGTAGTTTAAACCACACAAACTTCAAAAGTATAACATAAAATACAAGTAAAACATTAAATACAGGAAAAATGAAGGAAATGGGCTTTTAACAGCAGACCCTTCACTCAGTATTAAACATTTTTAAGAGTATTTTGTAGAACCTTTACTTCTTTTAACACATGCCACAACTCATTTGTAAACATGTTTCTCTAAAGAACACCCCATTCAAAGGTTCTTTTGGGAATGGAAAATGGTTCTTCTTTGACATTGTTTAGGTACCTTTATTGCAGCACATAGCTGGTTAAGGGTTCAGTATTTTTCATGCACAAGGCTTGACCTTCTGCCAGAGGAAAAAAAAGGGTCCTGAGAGTTCCAGCTAAAATATATGCAAGCTTTCTAACCTCCTCATAAAATCTTCTACATTCCTTACTTGAAGAAAGCTTTTGGACTGTTTTTCATGTTGTAGTGTGCATACTCGAATAAATGTTGCTTTTCTGATGGTTTTGATATCTACTGGTTCTGCCCCTTTTATTATTTCCCGCTAAGGGAGTGAAACTACCCATAACTAATAAATGCACTGATGTTGCAAGATAACCTCTTAGCTCCATCTTTGACCATTTTCTTCTTTCTGAATGTAATTTGAAGCCTGACTCCCACCCCCCACCTCCCCTCCTCCATTTATGCCCTTGAAACATTTTACAGCTCTGGGCGCTATGAAATCAACTCTTAACACATTGAAGTTTCATGATAATTAGGGAAGAACCTCTGGAGAACTCTGAATTTTTTCTTCTTCTCATGAAAAGTTGAAGTCTCTGAGACAGGAGGTTCTCTCTCAGCAGCGGCGTTAAGCTAATGATCCAGCCCTGCAGCATTACGATCACTGCATGTTTCTTCTGAACATGCTGGGAGATGTAGGAAGACTGGCTCCGCACTCTAACAGATAGCATCTTTGAGTCGGTGCTCAAAGATAGCAAAGGTCCATATGAGGTTAGGAATGGGTCTGCTATAGAGCTCTGTAGAGCTGTGAGCTCAGACCCAGAGTAGAGCACTTAAAAGACATTCCTAGGAGGTTTGCACAAAGCTTGAGCATTGTGTATGAGAGGGTAGGAATGCCACTTCATAGCCACTGGGGCAATGCTTGATACTGTAGTAATCCCTCACTACAGCCTTATCTCTGTATACGCTCCTAGCAACCTGCCCCTGCTGGATACCATTCACAATTAATCCATTTGGTCCTGGATTTTATCCCAGACAGTGTAGGTACTGCTGATTGAGATGTATAGGCTGTTTTGATACCATCTTCTTGGCTAATATACAGTTCTCCTAATGAAAAATATCTTTCAGTACATACACGCATCGTAAGATACAGTTTCTGTTCATGACGCTTTATGAAGCATCAATTGAAAGTCTCTGGACTGACAGTTCTAAAGTAGCTATTAAAGCAATGGTTTGGTATACAAAAATCTAATGTGCACAATGTTCTGCTTACCCCAGATGTACTTGAGCAGCAAAGGCATGCCCAGCGAAGTTCAAATTTTGTTTCTTTGGTTTGGTGCTGAAGCTGCAAGGTTAATGTTGCTAACAAGTTCTAGAAGTTAATAGTTTTGTTTCCCAAATAGTTTCTGTAAAAATACTTGACCAAAACTTTTCTGATCCTGCTCAAACCACATCAAGCCTTTCATTAAGGTGGTGTGGACACGCTGATGTGGTTTAGGACATTTGAGCTCCAAAAATGAATAAAACTTCACATTTACAATCAGCTATTTCAGACAACACCAAGGCTGGTATTCGCAAAGCAGAGGACTGGTCTTCATGTCCTAAACCACATGAAGGGCTGGATATGGTTTAAGTGGGCTGAGATTTACAGGAAAGGTTTGACTTCTAGTGCTTGTTAGATACATTATCCTTGTAGTTCCAGTGCTAAACTAAATGAGCAAAATTTAGTCTCCAAACATTTCTTGGCTGATGGACTACATCTGAGGTAATTGGAAAATTGTGCACATTTAATTTTATGCTGAACTCTTCCTTCAAGATATGTAAAATGTGATTTTTTGCTTTTTTTTAACCTAAAAGGGTAGACAGAGCAGTAGACCCTAGTGAGCCTCAAGTTCTTTGCAGGTTACAATAAAGAAAGGGGCTTGGTAGCTCTCTTCGCACAATGGCCTTGAAGTAATTAAAGAGATTTTCATAGCACAAACATGCCTTTGTCAATAACGAAAAGAACAATATTAAGTTTTTATTACCCTAAAAGTCAGTTAATCCGTCTGGCAAATAATTCCCACAAAACCATCTACGTTAGCAGCCTTCTGTGTAATCAGATTACTAATCATACTGTGGTTCCAATAGCATAGATGAAAGCAGTGGCTGACCTCGTTGTTTAAGTTCAGTCAGAGGTTCACAATACAAGCTCGGAGGTCATGTGTACTAGCTAGCGTAGCTTTATGGTGATAAGCAGAGGATTATGGGTTAGCAGTACCAAGAAATATTGGCTGGGGTGTCTACATATGCTTCAAATGATGTGTAAGATGCCAGTGTTTATCATTATTTTTAAATTTTATATTATATGGTACATTGGTTTGGCAGTTTTGATGCATTTTATGTGAAAGTTTGGCTAGTGGGATCTGACTGCAAGCTTCAACAAGGCTTCCAACACACTGGCTGGAGTGTGTTTGCTTCCAAGGCCACTCTGAACTCTCACACAAACATTAACCTGTATGCTGACACTCTTGTGGACTATATCAGCAGCTGCTCTGACAGCATCTCAGAAGAGAGTCAAGATATTTCTAATCCAGATGCGCTCGATGAACAGTGAGCCAACACTCAAGACACAAGTTAATGCTTTCAAGTCAGATGATACAGTGCAGCCAGGACCAACTACAAACTGTGTCTTCTCTAACTCTGACCCCCAGATTATGTGGCAAATGTTCAAGCTCTCGATGATTATAAACCACTCCCTGACAAGCTCAACATGGGACATGGAACCAGCCACCAAAGCTGCTCCAATCCCTAGAAAATCAGTCTTGTACACCTTGAGCATGGCAAATGTGCCAAAGGCTGCAGGCCCTCTTAGGTCATGTGCAACATAACTGGCCAGAGTCTTTCCCAATACCTTTAATCTGTCTCTGGCCCAGACTGCTGTCTCGACGCACTTCAAGACAGCCACCATTGTGTGAGTGGCAAAGATCGCTGCAACTCCCAGTCCTAGCCCACTTGAAAACCAGCCTCCCCCATCCTGGACCCAAACAAGTATCCTTGCCGGCAACCTAGGTCACCACAGGATGCCACCACTTTGCACTCTGCAGTGACCCACCTGCACAAGACCAACACCTCCATCAGAATCCTGATCATCAACTTTACCTGACTTCAGTTCACATGCACAAATCAGGGAATGGATAGATGCTTGAAAATAGAAAACAGATGCTTGACTTAAAATGTCCAGATCATTAGTTAGGGCAATTGTTAAAAAGTTTAAGAAATTCAAAACTATCATGAACGTGCAGCAGCAGTGAGGAGGAGGGGTAAAACAATCTCCGAAGACCACAGTTTCAGAATTACAGAGTTTGGTTGCATTATGGAGCCACCATGTCTCCAAATCCACCATAAGACTTTATCCTTATACCAACAAACTGCTTCAAAGGTATGTCAGAAAGAAGTCTTTTCACTACACACAAGAGCACTTGGAGTTGGCCAGACTCAGCAGGTACTTTAACTGGGAAAGGTACTGTGGTCTGACATTATAAAAATTGAGCTCCTTGACTCACTGAAGAAGGGTTTGGTGTAGAAATGAAGATGGCAACGGAGAAAAGCACCTGATACCAAGTGTTGAATGTGCTGGATGGATGACCTGTGATGCTGTGGGGCTGTTTCTCCTCCAAAGGCTGTAGTAGTACTGTTCGTGTACATGGCATTAAGGATTCCAGGAATTACCAGGAGACTTTAAATCAAAATCTGTCTGTCTCTGCCTCTGTGATTGGATATTCCAGCAGGACAGTGATCCAAAACAAACATTAAAATCCACTCAAAATCACAAAATCAAACTTTTGCCTTGGCCATCCCAGACCCCCTGACGTAGATAAACCTGAAAACTCTAGCCCTTTTCTGTGTTAAACACTACAAGAAAAGACTGTTCTGTTGGCCAGTGGAGGTTGCACAAAATACTAAATAACAGATATTTACTTATTTAGTGATCTCCTGTGACTTTTTTGCTGTGGAAATGGGTTCAAAGAGAATATTTTCTTTATTTGCTGATTAAAGACAACCTTTGATAAACAGTAAGGGGAATTTTCATCAGCCTTTTTCAATGAAAAGAAACAAGGGTGCCAATAATTCTGGAGGGCACTGTATATACTCCATATCTGAAGATACTCATATACTTCAGTTATATACTTCAGTGACACGACTATTACCAAGCCTTCTATAATCTTAACTATTATACATAGAGAACCATCTTGTGCTCCACTATTTTATGTTCACATTTACGTATAAACATTCAAATAATGTAAATATTCATATGTATTCTTTACATATCTATATTGATTGCACATTTTTGCCTTTTTAGCACTTTTATTGGATGCCAATTGCATTTCATTGACAAGTAAGTATACCGTGTCGTGACAATCTAATCTAATCTAAGATAATCTAAATTCTAATCTATTTCTTCTCTCTTTTGCGCTCTCTCTTTCTTTCATGTGCACTCTTGCTTTAACCCGTAACCTTGTCTCTGCAAGAAAATTTGATGTGACACGTGACAGTATGAGTGAGTTTGGCCAGATAATGCCATACTATCTTAGAGCAGTGGTCCCAAACCTTTTTTGCATCACGGACCAGTTTCATGTAAAACAATATTTTCGTATACATACACATAATCATCTATTTATATTTGTTTCATATTTTGTATAGTGCACAGTTTTTTTATATTATACTATTATATTGTACAGTTTTTATTCTATTGTTTCTGCTGCTTCTACGTTCTTCTCTTGTTCTGTCCTCCTTACAGCTATAACAGTGCAAGTTGTTAATAAAGGACTTATAAAGGGTTATCTTATCTCATTTTATCTTATTAACCGCTAATGATATTATAAATACTTTATTGCTCACTGAAGCTTACAAAAACATTAAATAAACAACGTAAAACAGTAAAGTTCTTTTTTGCTGGGAGAGATGATGACGAAAGCGGAAACAGGGAATGGCTGTTCCATTAGCCGCTCTTCCCACAGGCCTCGATCTTGGGCCTCAAAACAGGGTAATTATATGCTGGGTATAAACGCTGCCCCGACATGCAGGACTCTCTGACAGCCTCATTTTTGCTAGCTTGTGGGCTACATTTTTGATTTACCGTATCACGTGACTCAGACGAGTGTTTTTTTTAAATAAAAGATCTTTCAGACTCTGATAAACAATAAAATATTTTTTTATTCTGTCTTTCTGTGCGGCCCGGTACCAAATGACTCATGGACCGATACTGGTCCGTGGCCCGGTGGTTGAGGACCTCTGTCTTAGAGGATCCTCTCAATTTGGCCAGTCAGTCACACCTACAGCATTAAAAATGTCTTCAGTATAAACAGCTAATTTATGAAAGATTTATAAAGATAATTGATTTTACTTTTAATTTGATGTATTATTGAAATGTAATTTCCAACATATTTAATTACTTGATTACATAATGAATTACATATTGTATTTTATATTTATATTCCACGTGTTCAAATTCCACCATGATTCTGTCAGTACAGTTAACTGTGACTTCTAGGGCATGTGCTAGAAACTGCCGCTGCACTGTAGGCGTATATTTCATGAGCTGATTCTTTACTGTCTGCCCGTTACAGCTCAACAGAGAGATGAACTTCAATAAGGAGAACGTAGACCAGGTCAAGATTCTTTTCTAGCTGTAAAGCAGCTTGAAATAACTCCACTTTCTCCATCTTTCCTTGCTGTGATTTGTAGCATTTGTATCTCGTCCCATCTGGACTTTGCTTGTAGCAGAATGTTATTGGTCATGTACATGCAGTACGTAGCTGTCTCATTAAGGCTATGTTTGATCAGCTGTGAGCTGGAGATCTTACCCACCTCATCCACAACCACACACATCACACCAACACACATGCTCATGCACGCTTCCACAATTCAGCTCCAGTCTCGTTAATTATTTAGCTTTGGTGAGCAGCATGTTTAATTTCAGTGCGTTTCAAACAGCTATGCTGACTTAATAGTGAACTACAGTTCACGCTGAGCCTTCACCTTATAGCATGCCTTCCTTTAATGAGATCTTTTACAGCATGCTTCCAGTCATTACCCTATTTGTGCTTATTAATTAATGTTGATAAAATAGTTTTTTTTATATAAGAACAGAAATGTGTTGTGGTGTATGTAGTTGGAACTGTGTGGTTGCACTTTGTGACTGTGTGAATGTTCATTCATCACTATTACAGCCCTTTCTGATTTATACATCATCTCCACGTGTATACACTTCTCTTACTCTCCAGTGTATCTCTCGCTCTCGCTCTCTTTCTCTCTCTCTGTCCCTTACATTCTTTCTTTTTCCTTCTATTTTTATTATTTTCCTATTTGTTCTCTCTTGCTTTCTCTCAGACACCCTTGGTCATTCTCTCTCTCGTGCTCTCTCTCTCTCTCTCTCTGCCTCTCTCTCTCTCTCTTTCTCTGTGCCTCTCTCTCTCTCTCTCTCTTTCTCTCTCTCTGCCTACTCTCTTTCTCACTCATTCTCATTCTCTCCTACCTCTGTCTTTTTTCTCTCGTCTTCTTTCTGTCTCATTCTCTTCATTTTCTCTGCAATTTCTCTCTCGTTATCTCTCTGAATCATTCTCTTCATTTGTTTTTTGTTTTGCCACTTATCTCTCCCTCTCTTTTGCTTTGTCTGCCGTCTTCTTCACATTCTTTCTTGCTTTCTTGTTCTTTCTCTTGTTGTTTCTCATTCTGTCATCACATTCTAATTCTTTCTCTCTTGATTGCTCTCATTTTCCCTCGCTCTTTATTTCTCTCTTGTTGTCTCTCGCTCTTGTTCTCCCTCTCTCTCTGTCTCTCTGTCTCTCTCTCTGTCTGTCTCTCTCTCTCTCTCTCTCTCTGTCTGTTAATGAGTGTTTCCTCCAGCTCTGAAAGCCTCCTGCTAAATTGTAACAAAGTGCTTTATAGCCCTGGCTGTAAATACTTACCCCAGGCCCCTGTAATGGCCTGTGTGAGTGGACAATGTAGTCACATGTGAATCCACTGACCCTCCAGCACACACATGCGTGGACACACACACACACACACACACACACACCCTCTCTACCTCTGTTATTTACACTCAGCCTTTTTGCAGCTATAAAAGGTCTGAACTTTTAGCTGTGTGTCTGAGCGATTGAGGGCAGAGGCTCCGGCCCGTGTCTCCTCCACTATCATTCAGAAACGAGTCATCAGTAAACTGAAGACTTTTAGCAGACCTGTCAGCTACTTGTGTCTATTTACTGCGGTCCATCTTTTTTAATGGAGAGCTGTGTTGATCTAGCTGTAGCTACACTACTCTTGTGTGGAGACGTATTGGAAGCACTTTGTGAACACCTGTGATTAGGGTTTTTGATTTTTCCCATTCTTAACACATTGCCAAGAAAGAACTGCTTGTATTTGTGTGAGGTTAGACTTATGAGATGCCTCTCCTGTGACAGGCGGTGCTGCATTGCGCGTATAAAACACCAAACTGTTGACATGTCGTATGAGGAAGGGCTCGAGAGCCATTTGAGAGCCTGTTTTCTCCCACGACTGTCACCACTGACAAGTTACTGAAAGATACATGAATCAGAACAGACTAATTGAAATTCATTCATGTCTCCAAATCCTAATCTAGTGGTATTTGGACATGAAAGATTAAAAAACCGCATGCCCATCTGTGCTGGTTATATCAGCACTCTCCTCACACTCCTCCAGTTATGTTCATTAATCATTTCAAACAACAGCAAATCCAGTTAATGTTGGCTCATGCTTCTGAAATGAGTTGAATATCAAAGAACTGGCAAGCAAACTTCAGTCGAGTTCAGAAGTGCAAAAGTGCTGCGCACCTCACCGTACACCGTACCAGAAAAGTGAGGATGCCTAACTCATTTTTAATAAATGAGCATGTGTCTCTGGTTTGCAATAATTTAGCGCATTTCTTTGGGAAAAACCCAGAAAACTGAAGGAACAACTAACTCACTAGAAAATAATGCCCTGTCCATCTCGATTTATTCCCTTGTTGTGATATCAGCTTTCATACCTTTTTGAAAGGGGTTTAAAAAAAATCTCAGTATGAGTTTGTTCACACAAAAGGCAAACCAGATTTATTTCCCAAATCTGATGTTTAGACTTGAGTGTTCAGGTTGGCAGAGTGCGGAACTGATCTTTATGGTTTGACTGTAGTCGTATTTGGTCACATATCCACACTTTCTGCCATAGTAACAACACACACAAAAGTACAGTGACCTGAGAGAGGCAAATTCTAATGAACTGGTTTCATTTCTGAGCTTCGACCTCAATGTCTAAACAACTATTCCTAGCAAAATGATCATGATATAATTCACAACAAAATTGCACGTTTTTGGTTACTAAAACATGAACAAAACATGATAGTAGCATATGTTCTTGTATTCACTTGGCTGGCAGATAATGTGAGCTAACAGGCTAACAGGCTCTGTGAGTAATATACAGGGACAGGCTTTAAGATCCAATCTTCATTTTAGAACTACAGCACACACAGTGAAAATATGTTACCGCTTCAGCTCTCCATGTTTAAGTTAGAATATGTGATGCAGTGCCAGCTTTCTTGACGCAAATTCTGACATAAAAAACTGAACCACATTTCCTGTCAAACTGAGTGAAACCACATACAAACCAGATTTCATGTGGCTTTTTGCTGTTCAGACTGCAGAAAAATCTGATTTGAGCTGCTTGTCTAAACAAGTGGTCAGTGTAGCATGGTGGGTAACACTGCTGTCCTTACACAGCAGACTGGGGTTTGATTTCCACTTCCAGGCAAACACACCACGTTACACCAACGTGTCCTTGGGCAGACTCCTAACTCAACACACACCTACATGTGTAAGATGATTCAAATTGTAAGTCACTCTGGATAAGAGCACCTGCCAAATACATAACTATAAACAAAGCCTAAAATTATTTAATCAAAACTCTTCTTGCTAAGGAAGACACTCATGTACATGGATCTGTATAACAAAAGCTTTAGTAAACAGCTGTTCTATGTTAATGAAAATCAAACATTAGAAACATGAGAAAAATGTCAAGGTGTCCACGAATTTGTTGACTGACACTTTATGCCTCTCTCAGTATCTGAAACATACACATAAGAAATCAGGGTATGAACACTTGTGCACACATTTTTTGAGAGATACAATAGTGTAGCACTTTTTGGGAGACCCCAGTGGGGAGGAGTTTCCTTGTGTGGTCTCTTCCTCTCTCCACTGTTATTTCTCCACGTCGTTGTTTATCTACTTATGTTTATTTACAGTCTCACAAACAGATGCGGTTGACATCTGTCACTCCAGTGGCTCCGTTCCCCTATGGTTTGGTGGGGTATTTTTTTTCCGAGGAGTGAGTTTCAGGCCTGAGGCCTGCCCCCCACTACCACCACCTCCACCAGCAAGAATGCTTATGCTAATATGTGCATGAGGGGTGTGGCGTCTGGTTCTGGAGAATCCCTGCGTGTCTTTGACTGCACTCCCCCCACTGAGGAACCCATCTGCTCCAGCCCAGGGCCCAGTGTGAAAGACAAACATAGCACCAACCACTGCAGGAATGAAACCTGTTTCCTCTTGTACCTTTGCTCTTCGTTTCTCCCCCCTCCCTTTTGCCTTATTGCTTCAGTTCCTATCTGAAAATCTGGAAGCCTTAGAGGAACCATGCCATTGTGTTTTGGTCTTACTCACTGTACCAAGTCAGAGACTTTTTTTTCTCCCCTTTTAGATGGAAACGGCTGCTTTCGGTGGTCTCTCCCCCACCTCCGATCCTTTCCGCCAGCCATTCTCACTACAAAAGGGGGTTTTACCCTCTTTAGTTCGCCAGGCTCTGCCATCTCCATCAGAAAGAGGGCTTGTAGTTGACATGCTAATTGCTGAAAAAAAGTAATTGAAGGAATGCATCACAATGAGACACCTCTTCAGTCATGTTTCCACCAGGATAATGTTTACAGTGGAAGTGAAACGAAGGTGATTTATTTCTGCTTGTTTAAATTAAATAAAAACTGCAAACATTTGGCATCGTACTTTCATCTAGACTCTATATCTCTGATGGAACTTCTCTTATTAGCTTATTAGCTATTGTGGATTGAAAAAAAGAAACAGCTTAAAGTTTCATGACACATTGTCTACAGTTTTATTCATGAACTAAATGCAGTTTCTTAAACAAAGAGAATTTGAGCATGGATCTTCTCTGACTGCACACAGTGTCCTGCATTGGAGTGAAATAGACTGTATCAGTGAGAGAAAAAAGAAGAAAGACAGAGAGAGGGGAGAAGAAGAAAGGAAGAAAGAAACGTGAGCGTGTGTGTGTGTGTGTGTGTGTGTCAGAGAGAGTGGGGGGAGGGGGCAAGGCCATTTGTCTGTGTGAGTTAATAGCTGTGGAGGAGCGGAGTAGGCCACTGGAGAGAGGGTCAGCGTGTCCGTGCTGAGCAGAGCCGAGTCCTGCAGGGAGAGAGAGCAGAAAGCAGGCTTGGGCCATATGGTCAGCACGGCTTCTCCTTCTGCTCCACCGTCCACTAA
Organism: Brycinus macrolepidotus; assembly: GCA_037974445.1. Lineage (NCBI taxonomy): Eukaryota > Metazoa > Chordata > Actinopteri > Characiformes > Alestidae > Brycinus > Brycinus macrolepidotus. The sequence goes on from JBBPCZ010000002.1 coordinate 18,309,039, forward strand.
CTCTGACCAGGACGCACTTCACCAGGTCAGGTTCACTCAGCAGTAATCAGTAATCAGTCGTAGGCAGTCCAGAGGGAACTCTGCATGGCTGCTCCTCTACCAACCACGGAGATTAGCCTACTGTGGCATTCTGGGACAATGAAGTGCCTTGACGCAGGACCTCCGTTGATTCACAACATTGCTGTCTGATCAGTGTTTTTTTTTTTCTTTTTTTTTAACCAATCATTGAAAGCTGTCAGATGGTTTGAAATGTTCATGAATGGACCAATAGAAACAACCCACTAAAGTTTAATTAAAAGTTAAGAATTTCTTTAAGTTACCATTGTGGAGATAAAGGGTTTTGTTCTTGGTTCTACTCTGAGGCCTCAGACCCTAAGAGTCTGTAGGTTGCCCTACACCTTAGTTTTTTTTACTCTCACAACTACATAATTTGCATATGCAATATAAAAAGTTTTTTCCAAAAAGTTCCTATAAAAAAAATTAAGATTAGTATCTGCCTAAGTTTCAAGTAGATAGCATGCGACTGTTTTATTTTCTTTGCACGTAGGATGCTAGTTCTCTTTAAAACTAGAAGCACCAACCACAGCAGGAACATTTGCCTTCATGTCAGCATTGTTAGCACAGAGTTTGAACCTATGACAAGAAACACATCCAGTCAGAAGTGAATGCCACCTCAGAGCCCAGTCACATGTGCACGTTTTATCATTCCGTATGCATGTACCAGTGTATACCCCTAAGGCTGCTGTCACTCTGTGCTAGAAATCTGTATGCTAATGTAGCCGTCTTCTCCTAAGAAATATACCATCAAGAGTCTAATCAGCTATAGGATCCCTGCATCACTTGTCTTTCTGTGTGAAATTCCAGTCCTTCTTTTAACCCCAAATGCTATTAGCACCTCCACCACAGCATTAATAGCACTGAGGAGGCCGCTCTGCCCCATTGTTAGAAGTTTACCATGTGCCCTTTCATCAAAGAGCATGAATACACATCTCCCATAGAGAGACTCTGAGAGCGGGTGAGCTGATAATCACTACTCTGATTAGATTTGGGCTCTGCAGGCAACACAGCGCAGATGCTGGCTCTGTAAACAGACATATCTTTTCACAGGGCCCAGGAATGTGTGCCGATTCGACACAATCACTGTAAGGAGAGCACTGAAAGTTTTGAATACTGATTACAGTTACACTTCACTGAGTCTTAAAAAGGCAAGGAGAAAGAGACTAAATGTCCACTAATGACTTGCCAAAAAGTCTTTTTTTTTTTGCTTAGACTAGCTTCTTATACTTCATTTATCCTTGATGGGCATGTTTGAATTGTGATGTGAAAAAGTAGGTATAAATCTGGATAGATTTAGCTGATCTTCTACAAGAAAAGCACACAAAAATACACAAAAATGATTTATGCTCTTCTACTTATTACATATTAGTTGTTATTAGCACTAGTGTCTCACACTTGAGTTACACACTATGGAGATGCAGGTTTGAGATGTGACGTGACAAAGTGAGCCCCCTGCAGGCTGGACGAGGAACGTCACCTATATTGCACAACATATAACCTCAGCCTTTCCCTTAACTCCCAGAATGTGAATGAGATCTTGAGCAGGTGAGGTGTGAGTGTTGCCACCTGAGCCACCCCACAAATGGCAGTGCAAGAGGCAAGTATTTAGATGGGTTTGCTAAATGTGACACGCCGATGGTTGGGGAGAGATGTGGTGTCGCATGGAAAGTCGACACATGGAGCCGACACCAGGCTGAGATGTGTTTGTCTATTCCTTTAAATGGATGAAAGCAGGAAGAAATGACTGTTGCCACACACCCATCACTGACACAATACGCAAAAAAAACTAATTGCTTTAAATGGAGGTAAATACATGGGATTCGTTTAGCATGTGTCTGAAAGTCCCACTGACTTGTGAAGCAAATTTACTGATCTGTTTACTCACTTAAAACTAACTGTGCTGAATTTACTTAATTTTATTGTGTAAGTTGACTCTGCATGCATGAAATAAATCATGACAGCACAGTGATGTCTTTGACATTACTGACTTTTGGCAACAATTATGCTGATGTAATACAGTATGTGGAACTGATATGCATGATTAAATTATTTCAGTCCAGTGGTTCGGATCGTGTCATATTTTATTGTATTTTAATGCATTATAAGGCATTGGAGCGTGATAGATATTGCAGGATAATGACATTTAAATCTACAAAGACAAAGTAGACTATACTGTATTCATCCTAGGCAATATTTTAGTAATACTGTGCTTTTACTTTTCAGTTTTAGCACTGTTCATTTAGCAATACTGATAGATTATGGGCATTAAATTCATGACATGGTACCCACAAAATAATTAAGCTAAAAAAAAAAAAAAGAGTTTTTATTACATCCTGTCTTAAGCATTGTATCTAGGACCTGCCTGCAAAGCATATAATTTGCTGGATTTTATTTTAAACAGTAAGCTTCCCTTCTGTAATTGTGGCTTGAGCCACAGAATACTGCGTGAAGGCCTGCTGGGTATAATTTTAAGACATAGTCTCATCAGATTTAGAAGACATTATTTTTATGTAACAATGTATGGATTTGTTAACTTCATAACTTAAAAGCTGATTACTTAATAAATGTTAACTGAATTATCCTAGTGTGATACTGTGCTATTGAATTTGATCAGCACCATTCTATATTACTATTCTATATTATTATATTATAGTGATAGTGATGGTGATAGTTATTGTGATATTCTATATCACTATTCTATATTATCAGTATCATATATCTCCTGATGCCTTCAGAGCATCGGTCTGCTGGGACCATACTCATCCCCATATTAAGCACCCTGCTATGAAGTCTAGCACATCTCTCCTTATTTCCGTTCTTAATCGCAGAATGTGATCAGTGTTCTCAAAAGACGCTGTTTCCTCCACTCTGTGAGGGCACATGTACGTGATGTTAAATTGAATGAGGTGGTTCGTTCTTTCATTCTGCTGTGGCTGCTGTGTATGTGTGTGTGAGTGTGTGTGTGTGTGTGTATGTGTGTGTGTGTGTATTTGTGCATGTGTGTGTGAGCATGTGTGGCTGATTTTCTCTTTAAACAACATTATTTGGCAGTATTTGATGTGAAGCTGCCTGTCAAGCCAGACTCCCACATCAATCTGCATTTGAGTGCTGAGCTGAATAATTATCCAGAGAAAAGAGCCAGCTATCTCTCCCTGCATGCTTTTACCTCTCTCTCTCTCTCTGTCTGTCTCTTTCTCCCTGTTTCTCTCTCCCTCCTCCTCCTCCTCCTGCTCTCTTTCCCTCTGTTTCTCTCTCGTCGTCCTCTCCCTCTCTCTCTCGCTTCCTCTTTCTCTCTGTTTCTTTTCCTTATTGTCTCTGTCTGTTCCTGTTTCTCTCTCTTCTTTCTCTCTTTTGTTATTTTTTTTCTCTCTAGCCCTCTCTTTATTTCTCTCTGTCTCTCCCTTGCTCACTCTCTCTCTCTGGTAACTGACAGATGAGTAAATATAAATATATTAATATTTTGGTTCTATTAATTTAGGGCCAGACTGGGATTTTCATCTCTATGCAAATATGAGGAAAATATGTGTGTGTCTGTGTGTGTGTGTATGTGTGTGTGTGTGTGTGTGTGTGTGTGTGTGTGTGTATGAGAGGAGACCAGTCCAAGAATAGACAGAACCCCCTGGGGAGAGAACCATCAAGCACAGGTGTCATGTGACCAACTGGTGTAGCTCTTTTATCCCCTAGCAGTACCCTGTGTACCCCCCTACACACACACTGCAACACACACACACACACACACACACACACACACACACACACACACACAAACACACACTCCCCCTCTCTGACACCAGTCTGTCATATGCATGGCTCAGATAGGTTCTGTCACACTCTCGGTGACTGATTTGGCAGCACATACAGAGCAGCGCTGCTCACACGGCCACAGCCGTTTCACAGCCAGGCTCGAACAGCTTTATTCACTGACCAAATGCCCCACCTGTGTAGACCCACATCAAATAAAGACGCAATTACACTTCATTAACTTTGCAAACAGATAAAAAACAGAATGGCATTTGGGAGTTTGTAAACAAAGGAGCCATAAAATTTAAAGTAAATGATAATTGGAATGGCAATCAACTAATCATGTTGTATCATCACTGGTAATGCAGTTTAAACTATTATGAAGCCAAAACTCAAAGATGGGGAGAAGAGAGCATCTTGACCTTGAATATCTGATCTGATCTCAACACTCATTATTATACATATTCATTCTAATTTTTATACACATTGTTTTCTGTCAAAATTTGTGTGTAATTGCACATAATGTGTAATAACTAGATAAATACGTATTTAAGGTATAGGTATTGCTGCTATTATCATTTGGTACTTATCAATGCACCAATTTTATTGCTATTATATTTTTGTATAATAATAATAACAACAACAGCAATAATAATAATAATAACAACAACAACAACAACAATAATAATAATAATCATATAATAATAATAATAATAATAATAATAATAATAATAATTGTAGTTGTTGTTGTTGTTGTTGTTGCTATTATTATTATTATTATTATTATTATTATATACTGTTTCTGCAACACATAAATCTGCCTCATGAAGCATCTTATACTTCATTATCTGACTGGTGATCATGTGAAACTGTATGTAACATGCAACCCGTTGTCCACCAGATCTAATATAGACTTTTATCATCACTCGCTGATCTTTCCTCCAGTGCATTTTGTCCTTGTCCTACTTATATCATATCTCTACCATTCAGTGCAGAGATGAACAGGTTCCCCTTTTGATTCTTGCCCTTCATTTCAATACTGTCCTTCATACTCTTGCTGAATTCACTTCATACCTTAGGCTTGTGTAGCACAAACATTATACACGGCCACTTACAGAACAAGAGGAGCCGGGAACAACAAAGGCCCCCCTCACTAAGCTATCAGGAACAGTGGGCCATTGCTGTTCTTTTTATTTCGTTTGTTGTTGCTGGCTGTTCAGTTCCTTGCCCTTCTGTGCCCTTCCCTCAAGTTAATACAGTAATGAACTGGCCCTTTAGGTGGTGCTGGTGATTCCTCCTAGTGTGGAAACGGTGGCATGTTCTTTGCTGTGTTCCATCCCTTCAGCTGGACAAAAGAGTCTCGCCCATCATATGGATGCTCTGAAGAGTCACAGGTGTCAAATCTAGAAGCACCTTGCACAATCATTCAACTAACACCTTAAACACACACACACGCACGCACACACACACACACACACACACACACACACACTTGATAAACAGCTCTCTCATTAACTCCACATATGTCACCCTGTTGTCCAAGTTCAGCCAGTTAGCTAAAAGACTGTGTGCCACACAGTTCTGTTTCAAAGCGCAATTACTTCACATTGCAGACTTAATCTGCACCGCTGTGGAGCCAAGAAGACCACAATGTGACCAGTGAGAGCATTCTGAGGCCTTTATGTGGAAGAATTAATTATATACTTGCTTTTAATAGTTTTGCCGATAGATTCTATTAACTCTTGAACAGAAGTGCACATGACTCAGAGAGCCAAGACAGAAACCACAGCCCTGCTGTATTATTCATTCACAGAGAGGTAGACCTAAACCTTGTGGAGTAAAGTGGGATCTGTGTGTGTGTGTGTGCATGCCTGCATGCAAGAATTCAGAAAGAGAATGTGTGTTAGAGAGAGTACAGGAAAACAGAGAGAAAGAAAGAAAGAGATATTAATAAGAGAAAATTGAGAGAAAGAGAAAAAAGAAAGAGCAAAAAACTACAGAAAAGGTGGGAGGGAGAGAGAAATAGAGAGAGAGATAAGAGAGTGAGAAATGAAGTGAATGAGAAGGAGAAAAAGAGAGAAATTAGCAAGGGATGCATCAAAGAAAATGAGAGAGAGAGAAACTAGAGAGAGAAAAAGAAGGATATTAAAGAAAAGTAGAAAGAGATTGAAAGGAAGAGAGATTAGAGAATAAGAGGTAAATGAGAGACAGAAAGAGAGAGAAATTGGAGAAAAGGAGAGAGAATACAAGAGAGAGAGACATGTAAAAAAAAAAATCGAGCAAAAATTAGAGAGGGGGAGAGAGAGAGGGCGCGAGAGGGTGCTCTCATTTTCTGGAAGTTAATTAGTGATTGCTCTAGCTTATCTGGAATGCAGTGAGGTGTTAGTGACAGTGCCACGCTGAGTCATGACACCCATTTCAAAGAAATGTCAGTGACGGAGCGTTCCCTACACCTCACGCTTCGCCTCACTCCGTCTCTATCTGCACCGCAGGCTGAGGGGAAATATCAGCTCTGAACATCAGAAACAAAGAAATCAACTCTTTTTTTCCCTACAGTTTCAGTTTGTTTTTTCATGTCACCTAAAAACCTTTACAAAAGTTGACTGAGAATCCTGCTGAGAAGTTTTACAGTGGGTGGGTGAAAGTCCTGCTGAACATACAGAATAATAATGAAATGCTCAGAGTGCTTATAAAGAGGGGATCTGGTGTTTTACTATAATCCAGCTTTGCTGCGTATTAAGCCTTTTATTAACTAGGTCAGAGCTGAGAAAATGCAAAGATTATTAATGTGGTGTTTTGAGAAACACCCAAACACACTATGTGCACTATAAATGCACACAATATATGTTTGCAAACACCCTTTCTAATTAGTCCATTCAGTTTACATTAGAGTGCATCCACTGCTGATGCAGGATATTAACTGCACACACACAACTTGTAAAATTTCCATTGAAAAGCATTGCCATAGAGCTCTGAAGCAAACAAGTGTTCTCCATCCAGTACCTTTGGGATAAGTTGGAGTGGCGTTTGTGCTCAACCAAATAATCATCCAACATTAGTACCTGATCTCACTAATCCCCAGAAACGTAGAGGCTGTTACTGAAGTTAAGGAAGGACAAACCTCTTATTAATAATCATTTCAGAAGAAACAATGGAAGTGTCTACAAACATTTGTAACATTTGTATTTCTATGTTGTGACTGTATTTGGAAAATCAACTTAGTTTGTTAATGTTCAATGTTAAATTAAAAGTTAAATGTTACATTTGTATGGCTTTTTTTTTTCTTATATTCAAGATTTGGTTACAGAAACAAGGTGCTTAACATGCATACCAATTCATAGCACAGAAACATGCACCCTAGATAAAAAAATATGAACAAGACTAAGAATATGTGCAACGATAGAGCCCATTTCTTCAGGAGTGAGAGGGAGAACAAAGGTATTGAGTGAAACTGGGCTTTGAGGGAACAGACAAAAGAGCAGATTCAGTTTAAAGGCCATGACAGTGGACAGTGTGATGTTAAGGACAGCTAGAAGGCCCCTGTCAGAAGGCCGAGAGTGCAGGCAGGGAGAAAAGGGTTCCTAGATCATATAACAATTGATCTAGGATCATATTGAATAAGTAGTTCTAGTTTAGTGAGGTCTTTTTTATGGACACCTAATAAAAGTGATGTGTTGAATTTATTTGATTCAAATGTGAACATCAGTTCCACATGTGTAAATACATCAACACCATTCTGTCTTTCTGTTGGCTTATTTTGGGCAGAGAACTGAGCTGATGCAATGTATTTTATCAGAGAGGAACCTTCACGGCCTTCTAGGGCTTCAGAGAGAGTCTAATGACTACTGGGAGCTAAAAAGTACATGTCCGTCATTTGTAGTCAATGGAATCATGTAGCTCTTAAAACTCATACTGCAGTGTTACTCTTAGTTCATTATTTTGTTTTGGTTGTACATAATGGACTTAAATCCCAATGTAAATTTATCCAGATTTTTTTTTCAATCCTAACATGTTAGATTAACCAACACAATTAGGAAATGATAACTTTAAATATGTTATTTTGTTTCTGTTCATTTTTATTTAACTTTGGTTATTTTGTATTTTTTTTGATTTTCCACGTAATGTAAAATACACATAAAGGAGGAGGAAGAGAAAGTTGGACTTGTGTAGCACTTATGACTGGCTACCAGAAGAGGTAAACAGCTTCAGCTCTGTGTCAGGGCACTTTACTGAAGGACTTCCTATAAAACTGCTACATTCAAGATTAAATCTGTCAAAATATCAGTTACGCACTTTAAACAAAACATACAATGCCTTTTCTGGGCTTCAAATGTCTGTGTTTAATGTAGAACAGCCCATAAATGTTAATGTGCAATGTTGTTAGCTTACCGCTAACATACTACTGGATTCCCTTAGGGGCGCTAGCAGAAAACAGTATTATCGTATAAATGTATTTTTCCCTTGTTTTTTAACTGTGTCTTGGTATTTATGGCCCAGACTGAAGGCCTAGCTCTAAGAGGCATGGTTGACCCTTGTATTGTATTCATGTGGAAATGATAATCACATCTAAATTAAGTAAATTTAAAGCATCATTTTTTTTATATGCAACTAGTTTTTAAAAAATGTTTATGATAAGTGTTTTGATAAAGTGGATCATGCTCCAGTTTTGGAATCAGTACTATCCCCACTCCCTTTCAGCAGGCATCCCAGTGGCAGGTATCGTTCCATCTGGAGAAGGAATGAGTCTACATTCCTGAATTCATTTACTGTGGGGTTTATTTACGCCAGCGCTGATCAGGTCTGTTTGGTTGTTTTGGACAGCACATTATCCATTAACTTTTTTCTTTTCTCTCTCTCTTCCTCTTATTCTCTCTCCCTTTTTCCCTTGTGTCATGCCTTAATATTCCATTCCTTATTGTAGTGCATGTCAAGAAGCTGAGCTCACCCTCTTGGCGAAGGTTTATGGGCTATTAGTCTCTCTCTTCTCCTCCTTCCTGCTGTTCTTCTTGTGTACTGCGCTGCAGGCTTTACACTGCTGACCCCCAGAGCAGCAAAGCATGATGGGAAACAGAGGTGGGCCTCTTGAGTCCACAGCTAAATCTCCTTTCCCCTCAATTTCACAGCACTACGGCTCAACAGCGGCCCTGACATGGTATGTGTGTGGGTGTGTGCGCGCACTGAAAGTTACTTGACTCAAATGTGTACATTACTTCCACAAGAATAAAAGATGTTGCATCATTATTATTATTACCATGCAGATCTGTGCTGATGTATTTAATTATTGTGGAAATAAAACTGTGGCATTTACATCATTAACTGTGACCATGTTCATAGTGTGAGGGTATGTATGCATGTTCACTGGTAAAAAAATCATTCAAATGTGTGAGACAGGTTGCATTTGAAAACAATTGCTGAAAAAGTCATTTCCTTTGGGGCAAGAATTGCATTTATGGAACATTTTTGTGCAGCCTATTTGAATCATGGACATTCAAGGCACCGTTTTCAGAGAGAGTTTGTAAATTAAGTGACTAATGGTGTGAAATTTGTTGCTATTTTTTTTTACTGTTGCTTTTATGGAACATCAGTACTGATCAGCACTGTTGGCTGAGGTTTAACTGCAGCTTTCAGCATGAATAACACAGTCTGGCCTACCTGGAGCTGTACAATGAGATTATCCCTATTCAGCAGAGCTGTCTGAAAGAATCCTCTATGGTGTAATGTAATGCATTTAGTGCTAGAAAGAGTCCCCAGTGTGATGGGCCGCACCTGCTGTGTGTGATTATGTGAGGGATGCTGTAGTCTGATTAGTAGCTGGCAGTGCTTTGGCAAGCCTTCTGTGAATGTGTGTGTGTGTGTGTGTGTATGTGTGTGTGTGT
>JBBPCZ010000002.1:18325953-18366254 GCA_037974445.1 Brycinus macrolepidotus
TCCCACCCCCCCATCCCCCCTCCCCCCTCCCCCCCCCCCCCCCCCCCCCCCCCCCCCCCCCCCCCCCCCCCCCCCTCCCCCCCCCCCCTCTCGCATGCAATGTTTTTGAAAATATCCGGACATGCATGTGTGTGTGTGTTGGGGGGGTGCTGAGGTGCGAGTTCTCAAGTTTTCTTGAGCTTCAAGCCATGAGGGCTAATGATGGCTAAGCTTACTTGAAGTTCCCATAAAACATCTAACAATGGCTTTAACAAAGATGTGGTTATTAAAAGTAAAGAATTTGGTTATGATGATTGTTTTCTCTCATGCAGCTCTGTCTGCACTGCTTGCCTCACTTTAGTTCGAATTATTCTTCTAAATGTGACAGAGTAAGAGGTTTTTGAATGGGGTGGACTGAAACAGGCCAGGAATTTGATTCCATACCGGGCCACCCTGTTCACACAAACCACCAGATCACTTATTTTTGTAGGCCAAAGCTATTTGTTGATATAACAGATTACAGACTAGTTATAAATTTGGCCACTGTATTCATCTGGGAGGAAAGCTAAACACTAAAATGTGATGCTAGCCAACAAGTTTTCAAGGTATACTATGACTATAGGTGAACCCTCAAAAACTCACCAGGAATACACTAGCTATGGCAAATGTAGGTTAGACACACAAAACAGTTAGCTTACACCCTTTTACAAAGAGAATGAGATACAGACTTAGTTCAAATAATCATCTTTGTATTATGCAAGCATCAAGCATTTCAAAAGTGTCAAAACATAACACACACACATTCACTGACACTGACATTATGTTCACTGACATTGAACACAAGCTACTACATTGTAAGTATGTGAAAAGTTTTAATTACAATGTTCACTCTCACCAAAAAGCACAAAATAAACACGTCTATACACTGAATCAGTGAAACTGAACATAGGCTATAATATGAAAGTCTATAAAAAGTCTATAAAAAGCTTTAAATTTTTTTAACTTACACAGTATTAATAAGATACTGTGTTTACCAGCACAGATCACTCTTTTATTCGACATGTGTACATGCACACGATTCTGCAAGTTCATCAGTACATGCGAACACATCCTGTGGATTATTGGGCAGTTGTGCTTTGTCTTTTAGATGGCAGTGTTATTGTGTTGCTTTTATAATAGTAACGTTAGTATATAATTCGTTATGATGATTTTAATGTATGAATTACAATGATTAAACATTATATCATCATACTGTGATATAAGTCCTATAATTCCTCCACGAAGACATAAAATGTGGTAAGTGTGTAGCCTATGCTTATTTTGCAGTATTAAGCTGCATCTCTGGCAGGGGCCTTTCTCTTTTTTCTGTACTTCCCTTTCTGCTCCACCTTTCTTCCTCTTCTGACAATGACGACTGACCTTTCTAAAAAGATATCGCGGAGAAGCAGGCAGACGGTTGCTATGTGTGTTGCCGAGAGATATGATGACATCATTTTTGCATGGATTCTGTTTGCTGTAATATTGCTGGTCAAGCTGACTGTTTAAGGCAGACCAAAACAACCCTCAGGCCACTGGGAAATGCCCTGGAGCTCCGCATGTGCTTCTGAACAACTGCAATACCTCACTAGGATTTTTTAAATTACAGTAAAATTCTTATTTTTTCTGTTTACAGATGGTAGTCACACTGTGTTTATGTAACTGACTTCGGAATGCTGTGTTTTCGAAGGAGGACAGTTTGTTCTTGTTAAAAATCCCCAGAAAAGAAATCATTTTGATGCTGAATATGTTGGATATGTTGATCTTGAAAAAAGACCTTCAAGTTTGTTGTCTGCCTTTGTTATTGAGAATGGTATCAAATATTCAAGTGTCATATCGACGGTGGAAATGATCTTAAAAGGTATCTTGACGACACTAATCACCAATCAGACGCACACATTTTCTACAGTCTCACTGAATATTAAAGAAAGAGAGAGAGAAGGCCATCCCAGAGAGAGTAATGTAGCTGACAAAAGCGACAAAACTGACGTGTGTAGCACTTGCACTTTGGTAACTGGACTGACTTCTCAGTCCTTCTCACTTTTCAGTGTTATACTTCTACTGTCTGTATCTGTTGATGTTCATGTACACTTTACCGTTTCTTTGTTTCTGTTATTATGCAAAAAGAGGCCCACATTCTATCTGCATTATGTTATGATGAAAATGTGTATGTGTGTGTGAGAGAGAGGGAGAGAGAGTATTCCTCAGGGACTGCTTCCAGTTATGTTTCACAGATTGTTTCATTTTCACCTTCTCTACAAAGGCAGGTAGAATAAATTGCATCTTTCCTGTTCGCTTATGATCTTTTGACTGCTGTATTTTTCAAGCGAAAAAAAAAACATTCAGGTAAATATCAACACATTTCTCTCTCCCTCTCTCTCTCTCTTTCTCTGTCTTCGGTTTAAACTCTCTGCATTTATATTAAAGTACATTGTGTTTGTTTTGTAAGGTGTGATTTCGTCCTCAAAAGCAATTTATTCCCTTTTCCTTTTCATTCTCTTTGCTGAATCTCATGGTTCTGAATGTGGAAGCGGCATTAGTGTCCCCTGTGTTTCTGCGGTGGGAGAAGGAAAGCTGAAAGACTGGTTGATATGACTACGGGAAAACACGGAGGATAAAGAAAGAATAATAAAAGGTAAGAGCTGTTAGATATGGTGCACTCCTGATTTACTGGCATCCATCTCTGACTAGTTCAGAGTCCTGAAGACTTTAGGGTGCTTCAGAAAAGCTAAAAACATGAATGGAAATTACTGTTGATTGTGTTTATCCACCAGAAAGACTAGGGTGGCAATAGCTGAGACAAGAGTTTTCAAGAAAGTTTCTTTCTGGAAAGTTTTTTCTTTGACTCATTTAGTCTCACTGGATGGTTAGATATCTCTCAATTATTCAGTTGCTGATAAACAACAAAGACAAGACAGACACAAAGAGAGAGGAAGAAAGAGAGAGAGCAAGAGAGAGAAAGACAGAGAGAGAGAGAGAAAGAGACAGAGTGAGCAAGACAGACAAAAAGAAAAATGAGAGAGAGAGCAAGACAGGCAGACAGACAGACAGACAGAAAGAAGGAAAGAAAGAAAGAGAATGAACACAGAAGGAGAAATGGGTGGGGGGGACACAGAAAGAGAGAGGCCTGATTGGTGTGTCTGGCAGGGTATACAAACACAGAGATACACACACACATGCACACACTGGGATGTGATAATGAGCTCTCATTAGAGTCCATCTTCTCCCTGCTGTCCTCTCTTTATTATCATAATTAGGTTACTCTCACCTCAGCACGCAGCACATGGCCACAGTCAGCTCATGTGTGTTGTACTGCATCCTCTCTCGTTCCCCAGACGCTTGCTTTTCTTCTGCTCTGTCTTTCTACTTTCTGGTATTTTCCATCAGCTTTTGTATGTGACTCCATCCCTGCCTGTCGGTGCTCTCTCTCTCTCTCCCCCTCCCACCTTCCTTCTCTCTCTGTAGCAATGGTTCATTATCTTCAGCAACCGATGCAGTTTGACACATGAAACAAGCTGTTGCTATTTAGCTACAGCACATCTATCAGTATGTACAGCTGTGTACCAACACACACACACACACACACACACACACACACACACACACACACACACACACACACACATTTAACATCTAACAGTAGTATCAGTAGTGTAGCATGTGGACATCTTTCTGTAATGTGGCAATAGCTTTGGAAGGGTAGGTGAAGGACATTCCTAGTGAACTCAGTTTATCACATCCTCAATGTCATCCACAGATTTGGACCCCTGACAAGAAAACAGCAGAGCCGCCAGCCCTTGAGAGGATACATAAATGGAACGGCAGGTCAAAGGATTTCCACTCCTTTTGAAATTGCCAACGAATGAAAATATAATTAGTAGAAATTAGAGCTAGATGTAGTCTGAATTTCAACGAAGGTTACAGAGCCCTGACTAATGAGAGGTGCCTTTTTCTTTTTGGTTGGATTTTGTTTGGCTAGAGAGGCTTTTGGCCAAGTATCCCTCCGACAATATTATCATTAGCTTGCATTGCAGCCTTTTCAGCTTGGCATTTCAACAGGGTGTGCTTGGTGTTGTTGGAATATCCTTTTTTCAAACAAAGCATTGCCTGCATTGGAAGAAGAAATGCCACTTTCTGTGTGTTTTGAATGCCATCTGATGTGTTTTTAAATGGAAAGGGTGTAGCAGCTGTATCTCCTCAGAAGGCCTGACATTTAAACCCTGGATGAGTGACAACCATTTTGTCGTGTTAGTACTGTTATCGCTGGTGTTATTATTTAGCTTCTGATTAGCCCTGTACTAACAGAACCAGCAAGGCTTCTGGTATTTATGGCCAAGTTCAAACTGAGTCACTAAATACACACTAGGGCTTTCAAATTAAATTTTAAAATTTAATTTTAAAGCTTCAGAAATTAATATTACTCCTTTGTTCTGTGCTTTCAAATCAGTCTTGCAAAACCAATCTTACTTGGCGCTGATCCATCCCCTCTTCTTCTGAGTCGTCCTCCAATTCCCCTGGCTACCTTGTCTTCTCTATATTGAGTTCTCTCTCTGAGGAGAGTTTTTGGATTGACAGCGAGGCTCATGGGCGCACATGTCTCTGGAGTTGCAAACAACTGTTCATGTATTTATTTTTGGAGTGTCGATACAGAGCCCCCAAACATCAAAGCGGAGCAGCAATGAGTACCCAGCTGCAGCAGGTGTGTGTGTGTGTGGTTTGTGTGTGTGTGTGTGTGTGTTTGTGTGTGTGTGTGTGACAGATGTGGTTTACAGTGAGGCGTTAGTAAAGTTTTAGGTATGACTTGGAGAAGGGTCATTGATATCATAAGGTTGACTGTTGCTAGGTTGATAGTGACTGTTATATTAAAGCTGATACTGACTGTAGTAATAAGGCTGACATAGACTGTGATTAGGCTGAGTGGAAGCATAAGATATTGACTGTTATCATAACATTGATACTGACTGATATCACATGGTTGATACTGATTGTTGATAGCCCTATGTTGACTGATACTTACTGTTATTATTGGATGAGCTGCTAGCGAGCAATGAGGTGTAAGGAGGGATGATGAGAGCTTTCTTAATATCAAAAATTTTTGTACCACTGAAATAACCTAAAAAGAGCATTAAACACATTTGAAACACTTTATGTTAACTTGTTGTATCATTTATGAAGATGACCATACAGTCATCTTCCAGCTTTTATATATTTCATACACACTGCCATTGTATGAAAACAATACATCAGTGTTAATAATGCATGATTAAATTGAGGGACAGCCAGTTTAATCAGTTTAAACACGTCAAATTGCATTTTTATGGCTACTGTAAAAAGACTTTGCTTTTAAAAGATGTGAGTAAATATTATATACATGTATTACATGTTTGGTTACACTATGTGTACACTATATCATAATTGATGCTGACAATGTGATCCTGAGATTTGAAAATCTGAATATACCATCACACAAGACATGTGAAATGTAGTTATAATATAACTTTATAATGTAAAGTGGCATATCACGTTTTGATTGTTATCTGTTTGCCTGCCATTTGATGCAGAATGTGAAGCATTTAGGACACCTTTATGTGTGTGAGTTGGTCTCATTTTCGAGTTTATTTTTTCAAAAGCTTGAGGAAAAACTTACATTTAGTGCAGTCATTGCTATATATAATCAGGGAAATGGTTTTGTTTCTCCTAGAAATAGGCATCGCAAGAAACACATTTGTCTTTTGGCTTTCAGCGAGTGTGCTGTCAGTATTCACCGGATGCGCAGATCCGTAACACTATCGGTGCCTTCGCTTCTGCCTGTTTTCATCTCTCCTCACCTGTGCTTATCCCTCGCTCTTTATCTCTCCGCCTTCCCTCAATCCCGCTCCACAGCTCTGCTGTCCCAAAGGAGTGCTCACTGAGCCAGCATTGTCTTGTCTCGTTAGAGAGAGAGAGAGAAAAAAAGATGAAAAGGTAGAGCAAACTAGGAAGAGCGCAAACGTTAGAGAGCGAAAGACACGGCGAAGGACAGGGATACACACAGGACTGGAAGTAGAGAAGAGGCGAGAGGGAAAGAGAGGTGCGCATGCTGTTTTTTTTCTCACCAGTGTGGCCTAATTGGCAGAGGGGTAAGAGGCTGCAGAATGAGCAGGAGCTGAGGAGAGAGGGGAGAATTACAGAAAGCCGCTCTGATGTTGGCATGCTCATGCGTTGATCCACCCAGTGAACATTCCTTGCTGCACTAATGATGTTTACCCTGCACCTCTTTCTGCTGTTTCCTCCCCAGGCCTGGCTCTCTAACACCAGGCAAAAACATGCCAAATTCCCAGTGTGTCTCTTTCAATCATCAAAAAAAAAAGAGTTTGTTTCACCCTTTCTCCACTTCTGCTGCTGTACAGTGGAGATTTGATGGTGTTGCTGCAGGATGAAGGGCTTTCAGTTGGTCCCATGTTCTTTCCTAAAGGTTTAAATAAAAATAGGTATGTACAGGGACAGTTCTAAGTCAGCTCAAAAGTGTGCATTGCACCCCAGTTTGAAATTTTGAACCCTCAGCTTGGGAAAATTCAGTTAAAAAAATCTGTAGATCTTTATGGATAGATCTGTTTAGGTATGTAGAAAGCTGGGAAAAAAAGAATTGCTTTGAATTTACAAAATTTAAATCATTTAATGCACAAGAATAAAATCTGTTCCATCAACACAGTTGCTTCTTTTGGCCAGCTTTTTGATAGTGATCATTCGGTCATATGTGAACACACCACAGCGTGAACAGCACGAAATTCTTCCTCTGCATTT
Source organism: Brycinus macrolepidotus (assembly GCA_037974445.1). Taxonomy (NCBI): domain Eukaryota; kingdom Metazoa; phylum Chordata; class Actinopteri; order Characiformes; family Alestidae; genus Brycinus; species Brycinus macrolepidotus. The sequence goes on from JBBPCZ010000002.1 coordinate 18,332,752, forward strand.
AACCCATTCACCAAGTGAAGCAGTGGGCAGCCAGGAACACGGCGCCCGGGGAGCAGTGTGTGGGGACGGTATCTTGCTCAAGGGTACCTCAGAGGTGCCTAGCGGTCTTGTGAATTGAACCCACGACTTCCTGATCGCAGGGCGAACGCCCTAACCACTAGGCTACCAGCCTAGTTTTTGTTATCGTAACATATTTATTTATATTCAACCAATATTCATACTGATGCATTTGAGCCATATAAACCCATTTTTCTCAGTGTAATATTATACTTGCCTATATGCATCTGATAATGCCTCAAACATTTGTGTGCTCAGTCTGATGTATTGTGTAATGGTCACGTTACTCGATTTCTGCTATTTTTTGGACAAACTTGGCTAGCAAGAGCTATGATAGTTAAGTAGGTACTCTGTGCAGTCCCAACCATTTCTAGCATCGTCAGTGATTTTGCTCTGGAACAAGGGAATCACTAGAGGTTCATGAACAGCAGATACGCCTTTACTAGGGGGGTCTTGTCTACCCAGGGGTAAGGGGGTAGGGGTGAAATTTTGGGGAGCTTTAGATGGGGGGCCTAAAACAGGCCTAGCAACACTCTTATTCTGGAATGAGGCCTGGACACATCCTGTGCTGTCCATTTCTCTGTTTCCGCAATAACTTCTCATTTACTTTTGCAAATGTTAAGAAATTTAATCCACTACCATCTTCTAGATTCCACTGCAATTATTTTTATTATTGCTGGGTCAGAAAATTGCTGTGAAGCCAAACCTTAACTGTTTCTGCTAGTTTTATGGCCAAATTCAACTATGAATATGAATAATATTGTCTGCTGAACAAATTAAGGGTTTTGTTCCAAAAAAGCATCTAAGACCATTTTCCTAAATTTTCAATGTTTTACATTAAATACATTGCTGGGTTTGCACATATAAGAAAAAATAGTGGTACATTATGATTAATAGTGTATGAAGGACATGTCAATGCATTTTACATTACACATGAGCTGCTGGGCTATTCAAACCTCTTTATATCCAAAATTCTTGCAAATGGATAACATTTTGGAATAAAACTCTTAAATATGAATGTCTCCCTCCTAGTAGGTCCCATGCAAACTCCTCTGTTTTTTCTGCGATTTCGTTTCATTTACTGTTGCTAACGCTAATAGTAATAATCTGGCATCCTGTAGCATCTTCTAGATTTCTCCTTTATTGCAAACAAACATATCAAGACTGAACTGTTGTCCTCTGCAGAGTGGGAATGCGGTGTGTGGTCTTAAAGCCCTGCTTCATAAACACCCCAAAGGCAGATATGCAATACAGTATACAGTACACTGCTGCAGTCTGATCCATTAGCCAGAGAGATGCTAACAAACAGATCAAGCCTCCTCTATAATTCACCATTTCAGAACACTCTGAAAATAATCATTACAGTGACATATCACCCGCAATGACTTCTGAGTTTTATATCTGGCATATCTCAGAGTGAACGGCGAACAGAGCGGCCTCAGATCATATTTGGCAATGATTAATTCACATGGGGCAGGCTGTGTATTTATGCACATTTCTTTGTGAGCTCTGCTATATTTACATTTCTGTCACAGTCTGATTGTCTTCTCTCTCTTGTTCCACTCCTGCCTTATCCTCTGCTGGCCTGTCTGTCTGGGTATAAAATGCTGCCTCTCTCCAGGAGGTCATTTTAATTAAATCTATGGATGCAAAAGCGAAGGCAGAAAATGTCCCATTAATCAAACAGGCCTGCCTCAAATGAACTTGTGCTTAATTTCCAAAAAACTCCCTGCCCCCACATTGGCTTATTCCCCAGTCATCCCCTCTTTTGTCATTCTCTCTTTGCCCTCTTTCTCTTTCTTTTTCTTTTTTATGAGAGGTGCATATTTAAAAAGCGAGAGATCTCCTCTCTCAACTTTTGTCCTCTCTCTCTCTCTCTCTCTCTCTCTCTCTCACACACACACACACACACACACACACACACACACTGTTTCTCTCACGTTTGACTGCAGGCTCCTGGTTTTCCACTGAGGGATCTAAACTGAAGCAATTTGAATTTCTCCACCCCCAGAAGAGAGCGTCTTGGAGGATTTTTGAATGTTAACACAAATTTTCAAACAGCGCAGTCATGTTTGTGAGTGTGTGTGTTCTAGCCCTGTAGGTATTCAGCTAATGCAAGACTGACTAAAGCAAAACTAAGCAGATTTAGCTGGAGCCTCACCTATCTCTCACTTAAACTGCAATGTGGCAAGAAAGACATCAAGTAGCTTAGGCCTTGAGTAATTTAAAAAATGTTTTTAAAACACAAACTAATGATTTACACTAATTTAATTCCCCCTACGTATAGACATGTGCACAAAATACCCCATACTTTAACATTACAGCATTCATTAGTGTAACACATCAGACTGAGTCAAACAACTACTTCCCTGAATTTGTGTGATTTTAAATGCACATTCGATATGTCCACATAATATGCCTTTGACCAACATTACAGCTCATACAGAGATGTGACGTAGCACATTAAATGAAGCAGGAGTGGGTTTTATGCCACCTTACACTGATTCATTTGACAGTAGAGAGATTAATAGGCCACTCATATACACCTTCACTAACTGTATATAGAGCTATTGCTGTGAACTGTGCTGTTTAAAAGTCAGTGCAAAAAATAGAAGACAACTATTTATCTTAGCAGTAAGTGTGGTTTTACCCAGCTGAGAACCAAGGAAGGTTTTGCAATGTATTTTTGTGATTTTATAACTTTCACAGAAAATAAAACGTTACCATTTAGACCTTTTAAAAAATAATTTGTATTTTTATAAGGGTGTTTTATATGCCCAAAACATTGAAACTTAACAACAGAAAACTGAAAGGATTCCTGTTCAACAACGATATTAAAATTACATATTTGACTGCATTTCTTTTTGTAGTACATTTACTTGTTAGTTGATTTTAGGGATTTTTTAATCAATTTTCTATTAATCTGAATGGTTAGCAATACTTTTATTTATTTTGCATTTTTGCATTAGTGACATCACAAATTAGAATATTGGTACTTTACTGCTGTATTGTTATTGGCAATTACACTTTAAAAACATGGAAAGCAGGTATGTAGTTAGCTTTTTGCAACATTATGGTCGAATTTTCCCATTTCACTTCTCAAACTGTCTTCAAGGTTACGAAGGTCCCTTTGATGGATTTACAAAGTCAAAATCTTCATATATTAAGTCAAGAGACTGGCAAGGCCACCTTTACCTTTTTTTTAACCAGCCTAAATTGTCTTCTGATATCTTGCAATACATTGCTCCATTCATGTTTCCTTTAATGACATGTAATGATTCAGTACATTTGCAGAGAAACTGGCCCATATTATAATGCTCCCACTTCCATACTTCACTGTTTGAATGGTGTTTCATGTGTGTAACCCGTCTTCCTCCGAACATGATATGCACATTTCAGTTTCATTTTTAGCAGAAGAGTTTTCCATGAGGTGTAGAAACTGAGGCAGTTATGATTTGGTTGATTGATTATTTTTCTCTGTGTTGTCTCTGCAGCTTTCAGGTCATCATTTCAAGTATTTTCAATTGACTGCTGGCTTCTCTCTTACCTTCCTTAGTCTGGAATGCTCCACCTGTCGGACAATTAGTTGTGGTTCCATGAACTTTCCACTTTCATATTATCAAACTAGTTGTATTGATAAGGATGTTGAAGGCTTTGCTAGGTGTCTGTCGCTATTTTCCATTCAAGTGCTGTTTAAATGGTTGACACTCAGAACTCGGCTTGGTGTATTATATCCCCATTCCCATCCCATTGCCAACCAAGGGCACTATCAAACAATATCAAACAGTCTTTGTTAGCCAGGTATATATGGTGAAGTGTGTAAGTCTTTTGTTTACTTTTGCCATGTTAAGTTATATCTTAACTTGGTGCTGAGTTATTAAGCAAGACTTATACAAATGAAAGTTTAACTATATGTAAGCGTACAGTAAGTAAGTAAACAACACAGCACACCATGTATTTTAACATCCAGTTTTTCCAGAATATTTCATAGGCTTGCACTGATGTGCTCTAATTATAATCTCCTCTGGATGATACAGATGCCGCACACAGGTAAAAATGCTGGAGTATTCCTTTGACATACTGCATTGTAAATCCTTTATTAAGGCATTAGTAATTTTGATCAGAAACTTTTAAGTCATCAGCCCCAAATGACCCTTGAAATGGTGTGATTAATCACCCGTACAGGGACCCGCTTAAGTAAATGACTGGAAATTGCACAGCAGCAGAGTTTCCAAGAAAAGTTCCATCACCCTCACCCAAAGTCCGGACATGGCCTTAAATCAGAGACGTTTACAGAGTCATGGACTACTGCTTTTTACAGTACATGAGATGAGTGGTGTTGAGGTGATGTTCAGGTACATGCTATGGGTGTGTAGCTCCCCTGTGGAGGCCATGACAGTGGACTTGATGTGAGGATGGAGAGTTATATTAACTCATTTCCCCTCCATGTTCCCCTGCTTGGCTCCTGCCTCCTGAAAGGAGCCCCATTGTGAAGGGCTGGATGTCACAGTGCTGGGGGCACGGAATGCCCGAACCCTTTACAAAGACGCTCCTGTTCACACTAACCCCCCCCCCCACACACACACACACACACTTTCCTCCCCCCTCTCTCTCCTGCTCACTCTCCCTCCTTCCCTCCTGCACCCTGCTCTGGGCCACGGTCTGCACAAATACAGGCTAAGTGATAGATGTGTTCCGTTACATGATCCACACAACACTCAGCCCTGCATGATTAGAGGAAGATCAGACACAGAAACAGAGAAAGAAAGACAGATACACACACACACACAGTCAAAGGCACAGACAGGCAGACAGACTGGGTGCAAGAACCTCACAGCACAAGCTCAGATACTCTTATAGTTCTTATAGGTCTTATATACAAATTCTTGATCAAGCTCTGCAATTATTTAGTGCCATGGTAAAACCGTATTAGACTCCTGGTTCCCTTTAACTTTAACTTACGGAACTCACTTCTTATCTTATAATTCTTGAAGATTAGCCATGAAGTGCATCACTTTTAATGCAGATTTAAAAAGTACTTAGCCTACATAGCTTATTACACTCTAAGGCTTATTATTAAGGGATTACATGGACTACACTATGCAAACTGGACACATTATTCTTATTATTCTAAGTGTTGGAACTGTGTAATATACGTTCGGACCATCTGGTGGGTTCTGACCTTTTTAAGTGTTGCAGGGAAGAGAAAGTCAAAAATTTTTTTTTTTTTCAGTGAATATGTTTTCATTTTATTTAAGGCCAATTTTGGGACAAACATTGCAAAAACACTGCAAATCAGACTACTCTGTAATTTTCTGTACTTATGTATCTGCCCATTAAATAAACTTTGAATACAAAAATGAAACTCTGACATGTAGGGGTGAAAAGGTTCCATACATAAAGTTCACAAAAGAAAATGATGTTTTTGAGAATGGTATCAGGTTTCGTTCATCGGGAAGTTATTTCAGATAGAGTGCAAAAGCAGTGTGTCAGCAGATTGGTGGGAATTGCTACAATATGGAGCGATGACCAACAACCCACAGAATACTTCTGCCATTAATCAAGTTAATTTCACAAAGTTGCGGTGAACCACAAGACACCAAACAGGCGATCCAGCTAAGAGGCGGTGGTGAGACAAAAAAAACACGCTGGCTTTGGTGATGAATGCCGCAGCTATGATGTCCTATCAGTGAGACGGGCGGGGACACACAAGGCTGCTTTTTGAACTCTCTCTCTCTGTGGTTCCTTTCCACTTAGACTTCTGTTTTGCCTCTCATTCTCCATTTGTATTGCCTGAGGCTCCAGTTGTTATCAGACAGCTCCCTGTGTAAACAATAGGAAGGTCCATCCATCTCAGGATCTTATGATATGAAGTGCTGGTGGTAGCAGTGAAGTGGGACAGAGTCTATCATCTACATTTCTAGACAAACGCAACACAGCTGTATCCCACAGGCTTTCAGAGCAGACTGAATTAACCCATTCATATCCAACAACTAAATCTAGTGTGATATGAGTGAATACCACAGAACGTGTTCTTGTTAGTATAAAGAGATGAAATTTCGTATAGTTCTAGTTTTGATGAACATATAGCTGTATCCAGCTGTATCCAGGTTTTTTTTTAGTACATGCTATTTTCATACTTTCATTCACAATCAAGTATGGATTGTTGATTGTTTTGTTGTCTCACAAGCCCAAAGGAGTGATATATTTAAATGTTTTTATATGATTTTATTCCTTGGAAAAATTTTAGATCAAAGAGCACACGTTCCAAAGGCAGTTCAAAATATGGACCTTAATGGGTTAAACAATAGTTTCTGTGGGGTGCTATCCCACTGCTGAGTGTGTGTGTGTGTGTGTGTGTGTGTGTGAGTACGCCCATGTGCTGTTACACAGCCAAGCTCATCGCCAACATTCAATTTTCAGCATCTTATGCATGACTCAGCTTAACCACAGAGAAACTCCACCAGCAGTCTCTCTGTTTTTCTCATCACTGAGATACCGAGTACCCAAAATATGTCCAAACCAGCATGTACACTCACAGTGTACTTCCCATAGATAAAAACTCACAGGGATGGGCCACCTCCCCACCCCAACCTCTCTTTCACACACACACACACACACACACAGATAGACCTACAAATCCCCCTACAACTTAAACAGTCTTTTATTTGCACAGTTGCTGAATGTGTCGACTTTTCCGTCCACTGGCCACTCGAGAGGTGGTCAGTCTGAACTTAATTTAAATCAGGTGGAAAGTCAGGGAGAAAGAGAGAGATGCAAAACTGTTTTAGTTATGCTGATCAGCCATTACATTACAACTACTGACAGGTGAAATTAATAACATTGATTATCTCGTTACAATGGAACCTGTCAAGGGGTGGGATATATTAGAAAAATCAGTGCTGGCTATGATAGAAAGGCATCCGAACATACAGTGAATAAACTGTGCTCAACAGTTCAAACTTTTGTATATGACTGTAATATACATCTTATATCTTGTGTATCTCATACAAAAAGAGTCCAATACAGTCAAATATTGAAACTTCTTCATTTTTGCCATTTTTCACAGAACCAGTATAACCTTTATGTGTATGTCCATGTATAGCTTGTATAAGGGTACATGTATGTGTGGTATTTTCACATGCGTGCTACTAGACAGAAGTGTATTTGTGCACATGTACTTGCTTATTTATATATATGCACCCTTGAATGTTTGACTGTGTGTGTTTATGTATCCATGCTACCTGTTCTGGAATGGTATGAAATGGTTTCAGTCTGGAGTGCAGTGTTCCAGTTATCTCTCACTTGCTCGCTTGCTGAACATTCCTGGAGACAGCTGTGTGTGAAACAACATCCTGTCCCGTCTGTAGCTCTGCAAACCTCCTCCTCAGCAAAGCTAAAACTAATACCTTAACTGCAGTGCTGTAGAAATATACAGTTCAGTGGATAATATCTCCATATAGTGTAAGAGTTTTACTGTTTTGTTAATATAAAATAGCTATTTACAGACATTTTTGGTAACACTCTGCAGTTTTGCAACCCTTACCTTCACTTAAGTGTCATCCATGGTATGCAGAGCAGATTTTGTTTTTAATGATGAGTTGTCAGTTTTCTTTAAGCATATACTGAAACTCTTGTACCAAAAGCACCAGAAAAACTTGACTGCTGACATCACAGATTTTAATCTATGATTACCATCTTTTTTCTGAATGCAATAAAATGAATAAAATACTAAACACAAAAAATAACTCTAAAAATGGCATGTGCAAAAGGTTGAGCACTCTGTCAGGTTATCCACTAGTGTTATTTTTTATAAATTTTCTGAGATTATTTAACTCATTTGGCCGTAATCTAAAACGGTTGTAGACAATTCCAGAGAGTATTAAATTATGACCCTTCAAACCTCTTAGGTTTACATGCTTATAGCCATAGGCCTGTCTGATGAGACCTTTGAGGATCTGAAACTAAAGATAACTGACACTCATAAAGCTAAAAAGACTATAAAATATATCCAAACCCTCCCTGCATGTATGTTTTACTGTCATGCGTCTTGTGATGTGAGAAAACATTTGCCAGCCTTTGGTAGTACTGTGCGGGTCTCAGCTAGTGGGTAGACTGAGACATTACTTTAGAAAAATTAAGAAAATATTTGAAATGGTGAAAATATCTCATATACTGGTCAGGTATGCAAAGCAAAACCCCCACATCACTGCCAAGGTGCTACACAGGAAATAGCGATGCACTGGCCTTTACTTAGTGTTTTCTACATTAATTACATGGAAGGGCCATCAGAAGGTATCCTTAACTGCTTTTATCAGAGCAGCCAGCATTTGAAATATGCAAAGCAACACTTAGACAAACCAGAGGAATTTTGGAATCGAATGCAATGGTCAAAAATGAACTCTGGCTACAATCACTTGATGTTTTTGGAAAAATAAAGTAGAAACATTTCAATAAATGGGAGTGCCTGTTTATGCTTTGGGTTTGTATGGCAGCCAGTGGCACAGGATCTGATGTGATAGGAAAGAAAGAGGAAAGGTAGATTTATTAAGTATCTACAAGCTACTGTCCCACAGTCAATGATAAACTGAAGAAAAAAGAGGTCAGATATTAAAATCAGCAAAATGTTTTCATTTTACCAAGGGTGCACCATCTCTCCCTTGCAACTGTAGTTTATAATTATACTATTGTGAGGCATAGTGAGGCATTTTTTGTGCCCTCAAAATTTCAGTAAAGACTAACGACGACATGACACAAATTTCTCCTGAGGTGCATAAAGAGGACAGAAAAGGTCCAGAAATAGTACAAATAAGCAAATTGTTGATCATAGCAACAGTGTGTTTTGGACATGGAAAATGTGGCCCAGTCAATAATTACACATGCTGCATGATATCCCATAATCACTGTATTTTCATTTACCTGCTTTACATTAAAACAAAGAACTTCTGAGTCCAGTATAAACTGTTTTATAGGAGTGTAATTACGATTTGGTGAGTTTCTTTTCAACAGGATATCATTAGATTGCACGCTGAGCCATTCTTTATTTTTTCCTTCAGTCCCAGCTACCTTAGTCTGTTAATTTGGCAGCCATGATGTCATGAGGAGTAAAATGGAAAGCATGTGTGGCCTAGATCCAGTCTGAATGAAACAACACAGGGGCAAGACATATGTGTGTGTATGTGTGTGTGTGTGTGTGTGTGTGTGTGTGTGTGTCAAGGCATGTTTGTCAGGGGCTTGCGTGTCTAGTGTACGTCTAATATGTGTGTTTTGCGGTGGTGTATAGATCGTGTGCGAGCAGTTCGGAGATGGCGGATGTGTGACCTGGCAGTCGGGGAGCAGAGTGGCTGTACAAAATTGCACACATGCTTGTGTCTGTGCCAGGCTGCTCCACAAGCCATGCCAGACAGAGAAAGACAGAAGGAGCAGAGAGACGGGAGTGTGTGCAAGTGTGTGCTTGTGTGTGTGTGTGTGTGTGTGTGCGTGTGAGTGTGTGTGTGTGTGTGTGTCAGTGCCAGTCGACCACGAATCTCCCTCAGGACTATGGGACACCACTGACACATTTTATACAAAAGCACAGTCAAAGTGACACGGCTCAAACACACCCCAACTGTGAGAACACACATTCATAAAACATTCCTCACTTGTTTTCTTTATTACTGCGCTGTGTTTTGGACTGCTTGAGTCTATGTTATATTCATAGTGTGTTGTTTGATCCCTGTCATCAGTTATTGAGCTCTTTCTGTTGAGCATTTCAAGAGTTTAACATTTCTGTTTACCACTGAAACCAATAATGAATTAAGAGCCTTGCTATAATATTTGCAGTTTCAATACAAGCATGATTCTAAAAATTACAGGCATATAATTTTTATTTTCCATAAATCACTGCGCCTTCTTTAAAGGCCCAGAAGCCCCTGAGTATTCTGCTCTGAAAAACTCTCATGGACAGACACGTGTAGGTTCACTGATCATATAGGATAGTAAATGAAATGTCTATAATAGTGTTGTAGACATTACAACTTTTAAAAAACAGGATCTGTACACTTTAGAGACTGGAATGAAAGAGCTCCATTCACTCTGGAGCTGCACCAAGTGCCTCTGTATTGTTGCGGCTGCTCCTTGTCTTCACCCCTGCTTTATGTACAGCACAACTGCTTAGTGTATGATTAATGTGCAGTGCCTACGCTCAGCAACACAAATGACAGATTTGTGGAGGGAGAAAGAAAGGGAGAAGGAACTGGGGATGACACAATGAATTTAAATCTAACAAGCTGACTCTGGTACAGTGCCAGGGTTCTATTGTCACACAGTTAATGACATTAGTATGACTGAGCATGAGTGACTCTAATTGAAATTTAACTGCACAGACTGTGAATGTCTGTGTAGCTGTGGAGGCACTTTAAACTACAGCAATGTAAGTGTTGCTATAGCCACAGTAACTCTAGTAGCTCTGCCCCTCTGGTCACGTTCTCATGGTCTCCGAGCACCCAGTTGTGCCGCTTTAAAAAGAATGACCAAGTCAATGCAATAACGCTGCAAGAATGCCAGAACTGAGACTTAGCTTGGAATGCCAGATCCTGGTGAAAAGTTTCTGACTGAAACTACACTATTTGTCCAAAAGTTTATAGACACCCACTCATCCAACAGTTCTTCTGAAATCAATACTAGTATCAGGGAGTTTGTTCCCCTTTGCTGCAGTAAAAGAATTTACTCCTCTGGGATTTGATTGCATTTAGTCTCAAGAGCATCAGTGAGCATCAGTCTATCTATCTATCTGTCTGTCTATCTATCTATCTATCTATCTATCTTTCTATCTATCTAGGAGCATCGAGGAGAAATCTGGAACCAACCCCATGTTCTGCTGTATGTTTTGTGTTTTACTGGCAGAAAGATATTGCTTTGCATATGCTCCTTTTTCACAGCACTGCATATGTTTATATTTACAGTATCCAGCGCACCTATTAATAGCTATACGTCTGCAAGAAGAGACAATATGTATTTATATGTGTATACACTGTATGGTACGCATGGTTTCTCATCAGAAATATAGCGGTTCATAGCTGTGCTGAAGGGCCGTAAATACATTGCTAAAAAACCTCTGAACCTCCATATTCAAAAGGCCCTAAGCGCACCATCCTGCATAGTGGGCTCATCCATTAAACCATTTATTTTCCCGCAAGTAGCATTGCACCATTGGTGCTATGGCTCCATTTCCCCTGCTGCACAGCAGGAGGCCTCATCTCGGCTGCCTCCACAGACAGACAGCTGCAGCTGTTCACTTAAGGTGGAGAAAAGCAGTAAACAGTATTCGCTCTGGATTCTACTGCCCCTTGCTGGAGGCTGGGTAAAGCACACACTAGAGTATGCTGAAGGCCTGTGACCGGATGATAAGCCAGTATAGCCAGGAGAACAAACAGAATTTTTTGAGGCTTGACTGTCCCGGGAGGAGGCCTTGGGCTAGAGTGGAAGGAACTGAGCACAGTGGCAAAGGGGAAACTTCTGAAAGGCAGTTTTCACACAGAAAAAGGCTGCGCACACGTCTGTACTACAGAAAAAGAGAGCGAGAGAAGATGTGGAAGAAAGAGGTACGCTGAAAAAAAGAACTATATTGAAATTACCCCATTCAAATGTGCACATTATTTCCAAAAGAAACCCAACACACTTTTGCCTTTCAGTTTATTTGTTTTTAAGAGCAATGTGTTGATATAATCATTTTTATTCATTTGGAAATAATATACGTCAAGGAAAAAGCAAGACTGCACTGCTGTTATAGTTTCACAACATTTGTGATGAATCGCCGTCCAGCCATCTATTAGCCAGCGAGAGCTGGATGAAAGCACAAAGTATTCAGGGCCTCACAGCCAGAAGTGATCTGTTCACTTCACTTTCAGTGAATCATTTATGGGTCATCCAAGAAACAGCATGACATATCAGTGAAGCAGAGTCTTTGATAGTCCATGGACAGGAAAGAAGTCCATCACGGATTTCTACTTGGTTTGGAAATCAGAATTTGTTTTGCCTAAAACAAACAACGTGTACCAGTATATTAGGCACAGTCTTGTGTTGCCATTCAAGTAAAGAGCACTTTAATAAGGGGAGCTTTATAATTAAGCCTGGTCATGTGTTAAAGATTTTTCTGTCTTTCTGCTTCTTTCCCTGCTTGTCCGTTTCTCCTCGGTTGTGGAAGAGCATTAACTATGGGTGGTGGTGCAGTGAGTGCGGCAGCTACATAGGCATGAATGCTAATAAGTAATGCTCTGTCTATTCAAACGTAAGACTACTGTAATATTTGCATCATTTGAGTGCCTTCTCTGGACGGATTCATTATTCTGAGTGTAACGTCCTATACACCTGTCATGGCATATCCATCATCCCTCGAGGAAGTGGAACCTCAAAGCAACACTTATAATAATACAACACACATGCACACACACACACACACACACACACACACACACACACACACACACACACACACACACACACACAGTGTTTCTCAACTATTCAGAAAAAGGTTATAAAGATATCAACTATACTAAAATAATTACTAAAATGGGCTGACATTTGTATATACCCTATGACTGTACTGTACAAAGTGCTGACTGTTGGCTATTAATGTTCTGTGCTCGGGAGGTATTGACTTCACTCTTTTTCTTTTTCACTTTTTTTGCCAACAGCACAGATCTTTATGATTTATAATCTGTAAATGAGATGCACTTGGTTAACAGTGGAGCTGTCACTGAGTTGGACACTGTATGAGTAGATGAAAAGTAAATTGAAACCAGGCCATGCATTTGCTTATCTTGATCATTTATTATAGTAAAGTACACCTCCAGCCGTCCTGCCGGTGCTTTTGAAGGTCTCATAAATAGGCCTTTCCTGGGAAGGTCACGCTAAACCCTTCCAAAGAAGAATAATGGGCTTGATGACATTACTGCACTACTTATTCTATTCATTTATATATATGTGTGCATGTACAGTTCCTGCCAACTTATGGAAGGAAAGTGAGTCTTTAGATCGGGTTCCAAGCATGTGTTTCCAATGTACTTGAAAGAAGTAACTACGCATGCTCTGGTGCCAAAAAACAGACTCCTTATTTAAGTAGCATGATTGTTTATAACTAAAGGCTGCTTTTCTTTGGTGTAAATGTATCTTCAGATAGATATGAAACGGTAACTAATTGTCAAGGGTAGTATTCAGAATTGCCTTCCTTGAGTGGCCATGATTTAGGCTTTTTCTGTTTAGTTTTTATGGCAGTTTTGGGTTTAGATTTATGTCATAAAAACATCAGATATGGAGACATATTGTACTTAGCTTGGATTGAATGCCTTGAATTTTTTGGCTTTACAGTTACTGTTAATTTGGTGGAATAGCAGGGTCACTGCTTGATGGTTGTTCAAGCATTAACCCTACAATACTTACGATTAGAACAAAGTTATTCATCTTAAGGCTAATTATCGAGTAACTACAGTGAAAGTAATATGTGTTTGTCTATTAACTTCTAGGAAATTAACATGCATGTTACAAGAATGAGGAAAGTCTGAATCTGTCAACAGGTGCTTAAGGGGTTCATTTAATGTGTGTATCATCTACAAAGGGGTAAAACTCTGCTTTTATTTGTGTTAAAGATTCATTGCATTGTGGCTTTCTATTAAACTCTCACAGACTTCCTTCAGGGAGAGTGTATTTCCTGTGGTTGTCTGCTGTCTGGCCTTGCGTGGTCCCCTCTTCGTGACTCGGGCCTGTCTCGGGCCATGCTGCGGAAAGGCCCCCTCCCTGCTCGGGCCAGCATCCATCCCCGCTGGCACATAACTCCAATCTCACACGGCGCACACACAGTTCATGTGCAGCAAACACACAAACACACAAACACATGCACACACACTGCCTCGCAACCTCATAAAGCCTCAGTGCTGGAGCACGGGTTGGCCCAAGAGTTTACGAGCTTGGACAGAACACGTTGACACCGCGGGTCACTGGTGGAGAGGGAGAGTGAGAGCGGCATGAGGGCAGCAGGATTCAAACACACCTTGCCTTTGATCAAGCCCAAGTGTAACATCAAGTGCACCAGTGGAGCATTCCAAATGCAAAAATAATACTGTGGACAAAACTAGGCCAGGATTCATAACGTTCAGTGGGGTAAACCTTTTAAAAAGCTTTGGGTTGTCAGATGGTCTTTAGCAGTTTCACTCGCCTGAGTCAGTGTATGAACACGGTCCAAATCAGAACTGGAAAGATCTGGTTAGATCTGATTGTCTGATGACTGCTCGAGGAAAAGCCAGGTTATATACAGGATATGTGGAGAGAACATTAGAGATACTTTGAAACAAAGGCTCTCTATAACAGTTTATTATCATAATTATATATAGACATGGAAACGGCGTCATAAATGGAAGTTGGCATGACCTTTAGGAACAAAATAAATCAAGAAACGAAAAATATTATTCATAAGGCACACATTATTCAGATATAGCCCAATAAAAGTACATTGAGTAGAACATCCATATTTCAAATCCATCTCCCAACCTCAGAGAGGCATGAAAAACTTGGGGTACTGTTAACTCATATAAAGGATTTATGGTCATTGTCCAGTGAGTTACTACTTTGACCCCACAACCTACTGGCTTCTGTTTATCAAAAATCCTCAGCCTCAAGCAGAGAGAGGAGAGATTTAGGCCGAGGGAGAGAAAGAATAAGAGCAGGAGAGGCAGGAGGGAAAGGGCAACAGGAGACAGGAAGTTCTCCTTTGCTGAAAGGCGTAATAACTGATAATAAATAAGACCAATACAAGAGAGCTTTTTCTATATCCTCAGGTTACACATCTGCTCAGTGAGAGACAGAAAGAGACTGACAAGTGATTACACACAGCCACGTCTCAGAGAGAGAGAGAGAGAGAGAGAGAGAGGGGGAATCTCTTGTTTCAGGGCCCCTCAGCAGACTCTCTCCTTTCATCTGTGCACCTGTTTCTCATTTCCCGCTCAGGCATGCGAGGGCCATGCGGACGGCTATAGCGGCCCGTCCGATACGGCTGTCAGAGTCCGTCAGAAGAGCGTGGCTTTTCCCCTCCACCAGGAGCACGGAGCAGAGCATCTGCACACGCACACACACACACACTCAGCTGTGGCTAGGTCAGAAGGGTGTCTCAGTCAAGTACCAACATAACCAGTTCATTTCCTCATATACTAATACATGCAGTTTCAACTAACCCCTAAGTTTGGGGAGAGTAAAAGTGTTTTATTTGTTGGTTTTCCACAGCTAAAACGTTTTTTCTTGCTAAACATTGTTAAAGTTTCAAATCATACAAATCAGTCAGTTTGCAAAACCCTTTTTTTTCAAACAGTTCTTTTTTTTCAAACAGTTACTCATTTTATCTGCCTATTCAGCCAACAACAGTGTAGCTCCGATAATTCATGCAAAGTTATAAAGACTTCTAGCCTAAACTGCTTTTTCAGTAATGGCAGCCAATCATAACAGAGGTAAGTTAAGTCTTAGAGGCACAGAAACAGTTTAATTAAGGTGTTTCAAAGTCAAAAACTTAAAGTTAACTTTGTCATCTCAACTATTAACAAATACACAGTGAGACAAGATGGCGTGGCTCCAGATTTTGCAGAGTACAAAAGGACTAATAAAATATACATATATAAATGAACTATAAATATAAACTCTAAACTAGAAGCAAAAATGTGCGATTTAGTTTGAAAACAAACATAAAATAACAGCCAACAGAAAGGTAAATCATAAACAGTTTGCTAGAGCTCCTCCTAGACAATAGTAAGATCAGATGGAAAAACAAAGACTTTCTGCAAAAGCGAAAGACCCCAGTAATCACACAAGTGTCTCTTTTTGAGGCTGAGTAGATCTCAATAAAGTCTCACACTGTGCTCAGATTGACTGAGATAATAACACTGTTTACCAGAACCTGAACTCTCATGTCTTTATCTTCTTTATCTCATGTCTCCAACTGTTTTTGGTACCAAAAAAATCCCACACAAAAATCACGACATCAGTGGAGAATACAAGTAGATGTTTGATATAGGTATTTTAACATATTAAAGAACAAAACAACCAGCTATATATTCAGAAAAATAATATATAATCCATGACAAAACAACCTGAACCTCATTTAGCTGCTGTATCTGCTGCATAAACTTTTCTCAATGGTCAGTTTTCCAGGCATATAAAAAAACGAAGACAGTATGTGCAGTTACAGCCGTTATGGCTCATAAGGGAGAGTTTCTTGCTCCTGGGTTTTGTAGTTATTGGGACATATATTTTGATGTGTGATATTGTATATTATTTCAGTAACTATTGATATGTAGTTTATACACAGAAACATTACAGACACACTACCCAAATTTGAAAATCCTGAAATATGTTAATATTTACCTTATTGCATTTATGTTTCATATTCCCCTTACATTCACCTTCACACACATCACCTTTAAGCATCCCCACACACTCTTCTTCCCAACAAGGACACAAAACTCCACCTTCCATAACCTCCCTGCTCCATCCAGCAATCCTCCATCATTTCCTTCTGCCCATCACCGCGGCTCCACATGGAGGGTGGCTGCTTTGATCACTGATCCGTTGCTGTGGGACAGTGATGGGTGTAGAGGTTTGGCTCTCTCGCTTGTCCTCCCCCCTTCTCGCTCTCTCCCCTCCTGCACCCCTCCATCCCTGAGGAGGCCCGAATGCCTGTCTGAGCACAGCTGCTTCCTCTGAGCGAGGGATGATGGAAGTGAACAGGGGTCAGAGGCTTCTACGCATGATCCTCTCTCATTCCCCTGCCGGCCAGACGAAGGCAAGCGCTGGTTTGCTCTCGGCCTTGTTGTGCTGGAAGTATGTCTCTAGTGGCTATTGCATCACTGGATGTCTAAACGCTTTGAGCAAAAGAGACCGGTGCTTGGACTGTGTTGTTATATATATATGTGCTGTAATCCTGTTTCCATAAATCTGTCCATGTTTAAGCCATGTCACCAAGTTTTTCCCATGAAATAATCGCTTTACGCGCACATATTACTTACTTGTACTTGCAAGTGTAGCAAAATGTGGAAAGCTAACAGCGTCTCAGTGTGTAATGTATATCTTCACCCACACTCTTTAAAAATGAAGATGTTCCTTGCACAATGCCATAGAGGAACTACTATTGGTTCCCTCAACTTTTTAAAAAAAGTTTTTTAATCCTTTGAAGGTTCTTTCCACTCACAAATATTTTCAAGCATGGGATCTCTTTTTTTAAACTTTACAGTTAGGAATCCAAAAGTGGCCAGGAGTGGTGTATAAGAAAGTGTAAAATGTCCTGATATAGCTGTGAGTGTGATTTCTCTGTCTCCGGAGTAATCTCTAGACCCTGCCCTGGTCAGTCTGTGTCTGACGAGGAGCAGCTGCTTCCTGTTAGAGAGTCTGTCTAAAGTCTTTTTCACCTGACTGTTCCCATCTTAGCTGTACCGCTGCTACTGGAGCCAGCCTACCCAGCATGTAACTCTTTCACTCTGTTCAAACCACTTAATGGAATAGTTAAACAGAAAATACAAAGTTACACATTTCCTCCCCACTTTAGCCTCTTTTGAAGCCTGAATATATTTTCTGTACTTTTGTCCTTTTCTTATAAATTACAGTGTGTCATATAGTGTTCAAAACTATATAAGCAAGTCTGAGAATGCTCAGCAACAGTTTGAGGTGTGTGTATATTTAAACCTGCACTTTGGATACAAATCATGTCTTGGTTGATGACCTACATTTGGAGAAAAGTGTGCAAATTTGAAATTTCACCCTTTTGAACTATTAATCTAATCATTTTCCAGTTACTCTGATGCATTTACAGGAGTTCCATTTTTTGTTCCATTTTTTTATTTTTTTTGTTCCGTTTTTTTAGTTCCATCTTTTGATATGACTGAGCGAAAAAAAGTTTTTTAACTCTGCTCACACTTACTTTTGACACTTTACTCAAGTCCTGAGTGAGATCATGGGTTCCTCACAGGGGAGAAGCTGGTGCTGCAGAGTCAGCAACATGATGGATTCATATTCACAGGCGCACTCTGACAGCGCTGAGGGGACGCCACGGTATGACACACCAGTGTGACAGCATGAACTAAGCGAATCGGGAGCAGCCGTTGAGGAGTCAGCACATGCACAGCTGACAGCAGGAAATGAAACTGTCCTTTATTAAGTTTCACACAGCGACATCACACATAAATGTGTTTAAAAAGACGAGGGGGATCCAGTAAAGGAACATTGGACTGCCCTGTAAATCTGCACAGCTGGGCCCTTTTTGCAACTACTGAGGGCCTCCAAAAGTTTTTAATTTATTCAACACGGGTTTGTTAAAAGGCTTAAATATTAGAAACACATGGTGATGGGTGGGAGGCATTCTTGTGATTCCTATGCAATGCTCGTCTTATTAAATCACCCCTGTATTAACCAATTTCCCCCTTGTTCTATTTGTGCTGAGTGGAGAGCAGAGCAGACGGGGTGGCAGGTCGAAGCCCCAGGGTGGACACGTCGGTGTTTTCAGAGCTACAGTCAGTTTGGATAGACTAATTGGGGAAAACAAGATGAGGGGGACCATTACACATGCGAAAACTGGGCCTAGTCTGGTGTGACTGGTGAGGGGTGTTGTGGTGAAAAGTTCATCCTCCACTCTTCATGAGAAGTCTCTCTCTCTCTCTCTCTCTCTCTCTCTTTTTCTCACTCCATTTCGTGTTCATGTTTATGACCACACACACTAAAATGCTGGGTCAAACTCCACAGGGCAAAGCCCTACGTTTTTATATAGAAAACACTAAAAGCGAAAACAAGCTGAGATCACGAATGCGAGGCGCAGGGAGGAGGAGTGCAGGCTGTGCGTGTGAGAGCCTGGACTTCTCCCAGCGTCCTGCAGAGATAGCTTATACCTGCCAATCCTTCGCTGGCTTTTTTTACTGCCAGTGGTTTCTCCACCCCAAAAACCAAGACTTTTTACTGCTTTCTGTTTTGTGTTTCTCGCTGTTTACATCTTTTCTCCCCTGACCAACATTTTGGAATTTTCACAGTGAGACTGTCTAAAGCCCATTTCATGCTAACAGATCACGACAGTGGATTACTGACACTTCATGCAATGATAGTTCAACCAAAAAAGGACTACAGATTAAAGATAAAAAAGAATGATTAAAAAAAAGCATGCTGTTCTTCTCATGTTATTAAACTATGTGATCCTCTTATACCTCCAAATCATGGAGGGAAGACACCTTCAGCTGTAGAACCAGTGGCAGGGGTGTCACTCACTACAGGGCCCTCCAGCAGGTTCCTCCCTCTGCGTTTAAGACTGGTGCTTGTATGACCTCTGCTGGCCACTATGTTACACTGCTGACTTTCCACAATAGAGGGCAGCAGGAACACAGGCTCTTATATCATCTTTATTATTCTGACTTCACGTTGCATTACTCCCTTGCCATTCTTCACTTTTTTTTCAAGACAGGACAGAGAAATGCTGCATTATGAAGTACCGTCACTAGCTGTCACAAGTATCTTTCTGTGTACTGACGTCTCTGTGCTCTGTTGCAGAGATGTGAGGAGTCAGTGGCTCTTTCTTTAACAAAGGATCTCTAACAGAATGTGAAATGTATGACAGCGATGCCAAACACAGTCCAGGTCATGGAGGGCAACAGAAGCACAGTGTTAGGCCGTCTGCTTGTGCTCAAGACAGAGGGGAAGTGAGAAGCCACGAGAAACAAGTGAATACCCACGGACAGAACGTGGATCAGGTTGCAAAATCAGATGCTGTGTCGTGCTCTGAGCTCACAAGAGGGAACTGCCTCCCTTGTTGCAATAGTAAATGTGGCATCATAGCTGGTGAGAATGTCAAAATTTTAACACAGGCCTTTGGAATTCGCAGGGCCTCAACAAGTACACACTTACATAGTAGCACAGAAAAATGATTCGGAATGACTTGTCTTAACTTAACTAAAGGCACGTTATCCATGCTGTACCTAAGCCATACTGCAATGGCACAGAAATTGTCATTCTTTCCCCACAGTTTAGGGCCAAAAACATGTTCATGGAGCTGCACCAGCGGGACGTTTTTCTATCAGAGATACTTATACTATTGTGATCTTTAATTTTTTACAGCCTTGTTACCCAGCTAACTTGTCCTGGGACACCTTTGCGTTTCTCACAGCGTTAGAAAACTCCCACTTAAATTTTTCTTCAGCCCAAATAGATAGTAGTTGACTTCCCAGTTGTTGGTTTGTACCTCGACTTTTTTTTTTTTTTTTTTTTTTTTTTTTAGCATGAAGAGTAAAAAGCAATGGCTTCTTTCCAAGTCCATCTGTTATCATGACAACATTTTTTGACCAATCAAAAAGCAGTGACGCGGTCAGCTCAGCTGCAGCCTGCTTTTGGCCCTGCCATCGAGCACCGCTGTGACAGCATGGGTACAGCTTTGGTACGGGTCACTTTATTTGAAATGGAAAAAAAACATTTGGTCGCGGTATGGCGCGGTTCCCTATGTCAGTGGAAAAGTGACAAAAGTTAGTGAGAAACTCCTCAGATGCAATGGCATTACCAGTGCCTGTTTCAATACCTGTTTTAATAAACCCTTACCCACTTGGCTTTGCTGTTTCCTCTCTTGGGGAATCCCCAGTGCGACCTAGTCCTTCTAGCTATAAACTCTTGTATTTTTTGTTTTATTATATTTAAAAAAAAAAAAAAAATCTGAAAACTTGATTGATCCCGGTGGAAACTGCTTATGCTACGACTGCACAGAGACACAAAGACAAGAACAACAGAAAATAAAATATAAAGTCAAGATAAAACTCTCCAGAAAATACTCCAGAAAGCACTAAATATACTATACTATATACACAAAGTGCTGTGGTCAGTAAGAGAGGTGGATACAAATACTATAGATAAATAAATACAATTACTGTTGAAGTAACTTCCCAGATAACACAATAGTGGTTTGGAGCAATAACAAACTCTATGCTGAGTTTGTTATTGCACATAATAGTGACATAAGTAGTGATATCGCAAATTGCAAATTTCCCACTTGTGTGACAGAAGTAGTGATTGCAAATTTCTGTGAAATTGTCTTTAAGAAATTTCTGATTTTTCTTCCGAAAATGTTTGCAAATTAACGCATATTTAATTAGATTGTGCCTCATTTGCATATTCAAATTCAATTTCAGGAAACTAGTGACACAAAAAATGTGTCTTACAGGAAATAATCAACTACTGAGTTTTAATCTCAAGTTTTAAGTTTTAATCTTAAATTTTTTTATCTCAAATCCACTCTTAAACCCATTATGCTTTGAAAACCTTCGTCTGAAACAGTTGTGAAGTCTCGAGAGCTCTCGATTTAGAATTCTCAAGTCCACCTTAAAACCTGCACACGCCTCTCTGTGTGTGTGTGTGTGTGTGTGCGTGCGCGCGCTCGCGCGTACTGCAGCACTTTTTAAGGTGGACCTGAAAATTAGAAGCAGGACCTGGCCAATAGGAGGAGATCTCAGTCTGTCGTCAGACTGGAACCAGTTTGTCCCTGAGCGAGCTCCATCGCGGGCTGGTCCTGCTGACAAAAACAAACAGGGCCGAGGAGCTGTAGCCTGGGACCGGACCCCCTCACCACACTGACAGGTTGGAGGTAGTTTAACTAAACTCTGTAACAGTTTAAAATGTTCCTCCACAGAAGTGGAGAACAGCGGTAAGTCGTGGTGGAAGTGTGGAGAGACATTCTCGGGGCGGAGTTACTTTCTGTTCTCCATGGAGAGGTTTAACTGAAGTTAAACTGAAAGGCTCTGGAGTCTTTGTGAAAGCTGTGGTAGACTCTACTTTTCTAATTATCAGCTGTTTACTTTTTTTCTTTGGTTGAGTGGGCGGGCGGGTGTGTGTGTTTGTGTATATATTTATGTATGTATGTATGTATGTGTCTGTCTCCCTGTGTGTGTGTGTGTCTGTCTCTGTCTGTCTGTCTGTCTGTGTCTGTTTGTCTGTCTGTGTCTGTTTGTCTGTCTGTGTCAGTCTGTGTGTGTCTCTGAGTCTGTGCGTGTGTCAGTGTGTGTTTGTGTACATGTCTGAGTTTGTTTGTGTGTGTGTGCCTGTGTGTGTGTGTCTTTGTATATGTCTGTGTATATGTGTGTCTGTGTGTGTTTCTGTGTGTCCCACAGTGTCTGTGTGTGTGTATGTCTGTGTGTGTGTGTGTGTGTGTGTGTGTCTCTGTGTCTCTGTGTGTGTGTATGTCTCTGTGTGTGTCTCTGTCTGTATGTGTGTGTGTGTCTCTGTGTGTGTCCGTGTGTGTGTGTATGTCTGTGTGTAGTATAAAATACCACAGAGCTTGTTCTGATTACTGTGAAAGGATGCTATTTTGATAGTCGTAACTTGGATGAACGTCTACAGATTTTTTTATACCATGTGTACTTTTCACACTTGTCTTAACAGTCATCTTTATATTTGTATTGTTTTATTAAAAATCAGTAGTTCAGTGTGACCAAAAGACAAAAATTAACATGGTCAGTTGACCAGGTGATTATAAAAAGCACTTTTAACCATATGGTTTGATATGAAATATTCCGATTTGATCTCGTATTGTTCAAAACATGAACATGGTTACATGGTAAGGTTATTCTTCCTGTTGAATAGGACTGCAACTGTTGATTATGTTAGAGTAAATTTGTAATATCAGAGTAATTTAGTTATCATACACATACAGTTCATAATAGTAAACTTTTAATTTTACATACTTTTCATGAAATTTGTAACTACATACATACACGTATTTGTGAAATCCTCCTGTGTGGGTTTCCTCTTTTTCAGTGAAGAACACTATAATCGAGTAATTCTGACAGCCCTACAGTTGAGTTAACTGTGCAGTGAATTTCTAGACAAATGCAGAAGTCAAAATGCATACAAAAATAGATATGCTAAGCTGTGTGTATATGTGCATTCAGCATCTGTTTCACTGTGTAGCCATGCAAGTAATCACACACTTTTTTCCTTATCTGTATTTTGATTTGAAACAACTGAAGACCCGAGTGAACAAAATGAAGGTCAGGAGGCTCTGATGATGGCAGTGGACGAACCATACTGATGGAAGGCCAGAAGAGGTAATACTTGCTGTCATTTGGAGGCTTTTATTACCAATAGTGAATGTTAGTTAATTACTGAAGGCTTTGATTGCCAGATGAGTTTAGATGAAGTTTATACAGATTTCAGGGGCACAAACCATAGATATTATGACAGTGTCTTTTGAATATCTTGACTTAGTGTTGCTGTCTTTATTTCTTTATTTCTCCTCAGCTCTGAAGAGGAGGAAGGCTCCCATAAGAGGGGAGTGCTCCACAAGTGGCAGGGTTACTCTTGTACTGTTACCCCTGAGAAGGTGCTCCTGCCTACGCCTGTGCTTCAGGTTGCTTTGGGCATCAGCCATGGAGTTCTACTAACAGAGGGTAGGTATAGGCCACATTAGATTTACATTTATAGTTTGTAACTCTTTTTGGTATTTTAACACCCTATAAATTTGAGCTTTTCACTGTGTTGTGTTGTGTTTTTACTGTTAAATGTCCTCTTTCCCAAGGTGGGCTTGTCTACAGCTTTGGAGAACAGCCTTGGAAAAAAGACCTGAGATGCCAGGTGGTGGAACCTGTCCTGGAGAGCTCTCTGGGAGGCCAGTGTGTGGTCCGTGTGTCTGCAGGCAGCTTTCACTGTGGGGCTGTAACAGAGGATGGGTTGGTTCACATGTGGGGTGAGAACTCGCATGGCCAGTGTGGTGTAACTGGTTTGAGTCTAGTGCCTTGTCCTACTCGTGTCAGCATCATGGACGATGAAACTGTCCCTCCTGAACTTGTCTGGATTCTGGATGTGGCATGTGGGGCCCAGCACACCTTAGCCCTGTCAGGGAAGCATGAGGTATGGGCTTGGGGTACTGGCTGCCAGCTGGGCCTGGTCACCAATGTGTTTCCTGTGTGGGAGGCACAGAAAGTGGAGCACCTATCAGGGAGACATGTGGTGCAGATTGCCTGTGGTGGGTTTCACAGCCTGGCTTTGGTTCGCTATTTACCCCTTTCAGAGTCACGGGAGCATTCATTGGATAAATGTGGCCAATGCAAGCAACTGCTTTACACTATGATCGATAAGGATGACCATGTTATCATTTCTGACAACCATTATTGCCCGTTAGGGGTGGAAATAACTGACGTAAAGCAGGATCAACAGGGATCTCCAGCTCTGATGCCAAAAATGGAACTCTCAGAACCTGACCTTGGGTTTTCTGAAGATTTCTGCCCTAGTCAGAAGGCTTTAGATGAATCCTTTCAGGAAGACATAAAGCCTAAGACGGAAGAGGTTCGTAATGAACCAAACCCTGTGTCAATGACCAACAGCTCGAAAGCTCCACAGCAGCACCTCACAAGACCAAGAACCAAAAGTTCTCCATACCCTGATGAAAAAGCTCTGAAAGACTACCTCAGGAGGCTGTCCAATCAGTCCATCTCTGAACATTTCGAGGCTGCCTCCATGGTGGGTTCACGTCCTCCAAGCCGTCAAACATCACTCAAAGACCCTTACAGACTGGACCAAAGTGACAAACCCACATTTCCTTCTTTTGCCACACTTAACGTGAGCAATAGTATTGAACTGTCAGATTTTGCACCACTGAATTCACAAGACAGTGCACCAAACTCTGTATTAAACAGCCCGATTGGCCACTGTGTGCTACCAGTGGGGGATTTAGTTTGTGATGCCTCATCAGAAGAGTTCATTGCTAGTCCTAGCGACCCTTTAACTAGCAATGACTGTGAGGAGGCCTGTGAGAAAGGTTTGGTGACTGTAGAAAATAATTTATGTCCAGATGAGTCTCTGGAGGCCAAAAATAGTGCCAGCCTCACTGACATCAGGATTGATTTCACAGAGGGACACAGTCGCAGAAGATCATTACCTGCCTCGCTTACACAAGGTATTTTTAATATCCCTCTTAAAGGAATAATTTGACACAACAACAACAAATTTACATTTATATTTATTACCTTTGAAACTGAAGGCAAATGTAGCTATCAAGTAATGAAAGCTTATATCTCACCCATTAGCACTGTGCAAACTGCATGTCTAAATCGCACACTGTTGTATCTAAAATTTGACAAAGTTACAGGGAAAAAAATTCACTGTAAGAATAGCTGCTGCTATTGCTATTTTTGGTTATGTAGCAATACAGTTTGCAGTTAAAACAATGTATTTTGCAATTTTATAGATAAAAATAAGTAATACAGTGTCAGAAGCCATGTAATCCATTTGATTACTATTTGATTAATCCATTATTATACAATTCATTCAGTTAACTAAAGTTATATTGCTTATTATCTATGTCAACCTCAGTGAAAACTAAAGAATCAAATTTGGGGTAAGGAGAAATTGTGTAAATTACTCAGTTTTTTAATATATATCGGTTAAATCCTTAGTGGATTTGATTCAGCCTTTAATTAGCTGAGCTCATAAACATCTGTCTACATCTGAGTACATGCTGCACCTTGTGTTCTCTACCTAGCAGTATCAGTATCACGTATGGATAAATCTCCCAAACGTGGACCCAGTTCAACAGACTCAGAAAAGCAGAATCTCCTCCCCTCGCTGTTTACCGAGGTATGGAGTTGGGGTAGGGGTCAAGAGGGTCAGCTTGGTCATGGAGACTTCTTACCCAGGTTAGATTAATTTGATTTACATTCATTGACAATATTAATAGTCTCTGGAATTGGTGGTTAATCATTTCCCACTTGTCAGGTTGCAGCCTCTCTGTGTCAAAAGCTTGAGCAGGAAGGAAGTCGTCAGGATTGTCGCTGGGTCAAACCATTCCCTGGCCCTGACAGCTCAGTGTCAGGTAAGGGCAGACCACTTCTTCTGCTTGATTTTATTTGTTCTGTCTTGGTTCTTTGGATAGCTTACATCTTATATATCATACTTATACAGTTATAAGTTGTGCTACTATTCAGTGCTTTCTTGTTTGCTTTCTTAGGTTTACTCTTGGGGTAGCAATAAGTTTGGTCAGTTGGGTCATATGAACTCCCCTAGCACTGTCCCTCACCTTGTACAGGTATTAAGTAGTCATCTCTAATGGTACGGTGTATCACCATGACATTATATAAAAAATCTTAACTTTAAAGTGTTTCTTCAATGTTGGCCTGGCTTCTGCTTTGTTGTAGATGTCTGATGGTATTCGTGTGTGGGATGTAGCGGGTGGGCAGACCCATACTGTGCTGCTGGCTGACGGAGACTGCTTCCAGCCCATACTGTACTATAGTGGTGAGCAGGTGCAGGCTCGAGAGGACTCTGACACTGCAATATACACTCAGACCCCTGCCCTGCTGCCCTTCTGCATGAATGTTAGTATGCACTACAGTGTTTATGCTGTTTTGCCTTTAATACTAGACGCTACAAACAATAATCATGTTAGAACTGAATTGTAGCCAGATCTGTAAAATTATTGTGTAGCCCAAGCAGTCCTTTGGATTATGTCATACATTTTTCAGATCGGTAGTGTTGACTACTGGTTGACATACTGATTATGAGCGTAATTGTCATGGAGATGACTAACATGGAATAATAGATACAATTTCATGTGTCTCTTTGTGTTTATGTGTTTGTCTCCAGATTGGCTATGTGAGCAGTGTGTTTGCTGGAGGACTGAACTGTGCGGCGTTGGCTGATCAGAACGTGATGGGTTTTATTGCCACTTTGCATGAACTGGCGTCAGCAGAGAGGAAGTTCTACTGCACACTGAGCAAAGTGAAGAGCCAGATACTGCGGCCTCTTTTGGCCCGGGGTGTGTAGCAACGCACGTAATTCTACTGGGAAAGAGGTTTGGCATGATGGAAAATTCTAAAACAGAGATATCCAAATTAAGATTTAAAGGTCTAGAGTCCAGCATTGTTTAGTGTTGTTTTGTTTTGTTTTGGGTTTTTTTCATTTCTAAAACACATCGACCAAACATAGTAACTAACTGCAAAGTTGAATCAAGTGTGATTGATCAGAACTTCCCAAACTGGACAAGATCTATTCACTGTAAAACAGATATGAATTAGGAATACAGAAGGCAGAATCAATCATATACATTTATTTGTTTATGAAATGCAAGACGTCACATATCAGTGGCATGGTTGTCACGCATCTTTATATTTTCCATGTTTGTTTTGCTATATTACTTTTCTTACATTAAACGGTAAACAGTTGTATACAAAAGTTTGGGCTCCCCTTGTCAGTATCATTACACACTTTGTCGATTTTCTGAGTGAAAAGATGTTAATATCGGCACATATTTCTGCCAGTTTTAATGCACAGTCTCTATTTATTTGCTGCAAGTAACATTTTGATTCCAAAATAAAACCCTTTCTGTAGTCATTAAAACCCGCTTTGACTGAAATCATATATTCCTACCATTTCTTGGCACTCTTTCTGTTCTTAATTTAGGGCGATTCCATTCCTAAACCTAAGTCTTTCATTTCTTGAAGTGGCTCAAGGTTGATTTTAAGGTGTATTTTATATGTTGACTTTTGAAATGAGATCATAGTTAAGTTTGCTTTTGCAAAGATCCTTCCATGTAGATGATGTATGTTCAGCGACACTGCACACTGGGCTTGTGCATCACTGTTCTCATGCCAGCCTGTACGTCCTTGGCAGTGATGTGGGTTTTTTCTCTGCGTACCTGACCGCTCAGCTGGTAGTTTTTTTTCAGAGGTGTTGGTCTTTCAGATTTAGTTTTGACTTCAACAGTTCTCTTTAATTTCCATTGTTTCACTATCATTTATACTGTTCTCTTTATTTATCAGTTATCTTTAGTTTCAGATCCTCAGTCGTATTGCATAACACCCTAAGAGGTTTGAAGGGTCACGTAATTGGTTATGCTCTGGAATAGTCTACATCTGACGGGATTTAACATATGGTCAGATAAGCTCTGAGACCTTGCATAAAAGCAACACTAGTGTATTAATTAAAATTGTGCCCAAGCTTTTGCATGCAACTGTATGTATTTCAAGCATATACATGTATTAATTTTGATTATCTCTGTTTTTGAATTGTCCTTTACTAGAGAGCCTCAGGTCATGTCTAGGCCAGACCTCCATGCATCTGTTCCAGACTCTAGCAGGGTGTTTCAGTCGGCTGTGCCACCTAACAGGGCAGCATGCCACCTCTCTCACCAACTTCATACAGCGCAGCAGAGACATTAAAACGCTGGCCATTTTGAAAAAGGCAGCCATTTTCTTGGAAACCTATAAAAGGTATCCTTTTTTATTATTAACCCTTTGCCTACAATAGCATCTGAAACTGCAAAATGTACAGTAGACACTAGTGTGTTAATTTTAGTCACTGCTACACATTTTGCATTTCCTCTGAGTAGTTGTCATGAACTCTGTACACTGCTGGTGTTATCAGTTACAGCAGCCCTGTAGGGAACTTCCTCGTGATGGGAGGATTCCAAGCACTCGTGAAGCCCTCGCAGTACGTTTCTTATTCTCCTGACTGCTCATTCATCAACTGAGAGACCCCTCTGAGCCCTGTTCTGATATGAAACTCATTGCTTCTTTTCAGAGAATGTTTTGGGAAGAAACTGGAGCTGGTACAGAAATTGATTGAGCTTAAAGAGAAAAATGTCTCGCCAAGTGATTTGCTACTGAATCTCTTTTACATGCCATTGGAACACCTGCATGACTATGGCAGGCTTCTTCTGAAGCTGGCCACTTGCTTTGATGTGGTAAGTGCAGAAACAGTTTCTCGTTCCCTCATACAGGTGAGGTGTATTAGATTTTAAACATGTTTTCCTCTCAGACCTCTGTGGAATATCAAAGGATTCAAGATGGATGCTTGCAGTTTGAGGTTTTGGCTCATCTCCTAAGCAAACAGAGGAAAGAGGCAGAAACTACTCATGCCTTCTGGAAGAACTTCTCTTTAAAGAGCTTGGTGAGAACTGCCCTGATTTAATGTCCTAATGTCATTGGAAAATAAGACTGTTCATGTGGGGACTTGCCTTAGTAAGAATTGCTGTATTATACCTCCCTTGTGTGTGTGTGTGTGTCTTCTGTCTTCTCTACAGGAGTCCCTGCGGAAGCCGTCTCGTCGCCTGGTGTGTGAGAGTGGTAATAAGGCCTTGACCTTACAGAACGCGGGTAGATTCTCAGTTAACTGGTTCATCCTCTTCAATGATGCGCTGGTTCATGCACAGGTTTGTATGCCTGCTATTACTTTATAGTGGGTTTTCATCTGTGGTGCTTCATACGGTTTTGGATTCAAGTTCATATAATAATTGTCTTTTTTACTCAGGGTACCATTCCATCTAAGAAATTTGTAAGTACATTTTAGTTTGGCCCTCAACAGAAACCCTCATTCACCCTGGACTTGGCTTGGGACTGTTTTCTTGAATGAACAATTTTAGGTGACTTAAGGCCACATAAGTAATTAAGCTTTTGCCTTTTACCATATTGTGTTTAAAACAACATATTTTGCCATCAATCATTATTATTTTTTTATTTAACTAATCTGCAAACTACAGCTGCATATTTGTTCCAACAGTGATGAAATGTAAGCATGACTGCATATTTTAAACCCAAAAAGGTCTTCCAACAAACTTTTAAGTCCCAGGGAACACAGTGTGAAATGGCAAATATGTTTGTGTGGTACTTAAGTGCAAAGATAAAGATACTTAGATACTTAACTACTTTGAACATCACTGATCTGTGGTCTTTGTATTCTGTTGGGTACCATTGATTGATAGTAGAGGTGGGCAGTATCATGATATTTTATGGTTTTCACTATAATTTTTATCATGATACACAACATGTGTTTCTGAGCAAACAGTGGATATTGCCAGTACTTCAAGAACACTGACCAAATACATGTTTCTTTACAGAGAGTGCATGTGTGATACTGAATAGAAATTCCTGTAACGAGCTTTTGATAGCAGTCTTCTAACTGAAATGAATTAGCACAACCTGTGTCAAAATAGGATTATGCTTATTGTGTATCGCGAAAATGTCTTTAAGTATCGTGATACAATATTTTTTTCCATATTGCCCAGCCCTGCCCGATACGCCTTATTCGAACACTCTCATCCTGCAGCACCACTGAAAAAGAACTAAACATAACAGCAAAACCAAAGCTGGGAGAAATTAGTAAAACGGGCTGTGCATATACAGTAGGCTATCCACTGTGTATGACTCCTTAAAACATTATCCAGCTTTTATGTGGAGCCGTCTTAAAGAAGGCAAGGTTCTTTTTCACTTTATTGCTGGATGAGCATTCAGTGAATGCTACAGGGCAACAGGCAGGCCGATGAGTTAACTTGCTATCTCAGTTTTGCTTGTTAGTTTTTTCCTTAGCGTTTGCTCTGTAAGTTTCTCTGACTCAAACCAAGAGAGACAGTAGGAAACCCAACTTTGTTAAAGCTGTGTGTGGGAGGTGAGCCACATTAGTCTTGTGACCCAAGATTAGAGTGTCCATTTCACACTGGAAAAGGAGAATTTTAGCTAAATTTGTTGCCCTTTTATTGGATATTTATTATTTACTGGTAATTACAGGTTTGTATGTGTGTAGTATGTTCCCACAAGAGCAAGATTTACCTCAACATTCCCTGGGGCTTTAAATGGATTTTCAGAACTTTAGCCGATTTTATAAACTTCAGGTGGCCAATAATTTGGATGCAAATACAAACTAATAAAGCAAAAATTACAGTCTGTAGTCACCAAAAAATCAAGATAATTTAAATAGTGTTCCAAGCCAAGGCCTGTCTTCCTCTCTAACCTTACTGAGTGCTGTTGATCATTAAAGGCACCTCTGAAGTCTTTCTCCACCTGGTTTGTTTTGCTCAGACCTCAATCCTGTATGATTTCTGAGTCATTCTGCTGACACGCCTTTGTGCTAAGTTTGAGTTTGTAAAGTTGTTCAGGAATGTAGGGCTTATCGACTTATTGTGTGAATGTCGTTTGTATTATGCAATACGCAGATTGCTTCTTGCTGCCCCTGAAATGAAGTCTAACGCCGATCAGTTCATGTTTTCTCTTCCTCTTCTTTGTCTGAGTTGTAATTACTTCATGCATCAGTTAAGCAGACTCTTGACAGGTCATCATCTTCATGCTTTAATTCTCTCTGTTCCCCACTATTTTACATTTTCAGTTTCTCTGGTGAGTGTTTCTGAGCTTTGATCGTTTGACAGCTAAGCTGTGTGTGGATGCTGCCTCTTCCTTTTTTTTCCCCTTCAGGTCTTCTATTGTCACCTCTTTATTGCATTGAGATGATGTTTAAATATTCCAATCTCTTGCTCTTTTGGTTTGTTTAAGCTATGTATTCAGTCATGTATGTGTCTGTTTATTTTTATAGCTGGGAACTGATTCTTTTAGAGTGTCTTGGGGCCTTAAAAATCTGAATTTGTCTAAAAAATGCATTTTATCGCAGACCTTGTAAGCATTAAACGATCTTAACTTCCAATTTATGTGGTCTTACATTTTAGAATATAGACAGGTGTTGTTTATTTTAACTTGCCTGCTGGTCTACTGTATCGTTCCTCTCTACCAGACTCAGTACTAAAGGATATTGATCCTTGTCTAATTTAAAATGTTTACAGTGCTGATCCCTGAAGCGTCAGGGGCAGCAGACACGAGTAATGTGTTTTTTTTTGTTTGTTTTTTGGTGGTGGTGGTGTTTTTTTTTGTGAGTGGTTTATATGCTTTGTATATCAATGCTGTCTGCCTCTTTCTCAGTTCTCCTCTCACTTTGTCTATTCACTGGCCACGCTCTGGGTGGAACCCATCTCAGATGAAAATGTCGGCGTGTAAGTTTTCACCCACTCAGCCACTCTGGTACAGCAGTAGCTTCTAACCTGGTCCTTCGAAATGTTCAAACATGTTTTTGCTAAATGAATTGTACTGTTTCTCCAATTATTTTTGATGCTAGTCTGTTACTTTCAGCTTTTCATACACCTTATTGAACCCAGGGCCATTATTTGATTGTTCTATTCAAAATAGCTTATGTTATGAAAAGATACAGTGTTGCACCTTTACCCTGAGAAGTGAATGGAGAGTACTTTTAAAACTCATTTTAAATGCAGTACCCTTTTTCTAAAAGTGTGGGATCCTCCATACTAATAGAACTGAAATTGTAGGGTTTCTCTGCTGTTGCACAGCCACCTCAGCTCAAAAAGATCTTTCTGAGCAATTCTGTTTGAAAAATCCATAGTAGTGGAATAAACTGTGTATGATGAACTTACCACCCCCCTCCTCAGGTTGGGGCTGAAGCTGACGACCCCTGAGGAGAGCTTCACTGTGCTGGCCTCTTCCCCTCTAGAGAAGGTATATGGAGATGCTTTCATGTGGTTTCTGGCCTGTTTGTACTCATCTGTGCTAATTAAGCTTGTGTACTATTACTGTTGTTTGCTTTTTTAATCATAAACTTCTGTCCCTCACTAACTCGCTTACACACTCTCTCTTTGTCCCTCTCTCTCTCTCTCTCTCTCCCTCTGTCTCTCTCTCTCTCTCTCTTTGTCTGTCTGTCTTTCTCTCTCGCTCTCTCTCTGTCTCTCTCTCTTTCTCTGTGTGTGTGTGTCTCTCTCTCTCTCTCTGTGTCTCTCTCTGTGTCTCTCTCTGTGTCTGTATTTCTGTCTGTCTCTCTCTCTCTTTCCACTCAGGGGAAGTGGCTGCGGGCCATTAACCAGGCAGTGGATAATGTCCTGGGGGTGGGTCTGGATGGGAGGGGACTTAGTTTGAGTGGCAGTCAAATAGTAGAGCCCCCTGTGTCCCGCACTGCCACTTATACCTTCACTAAAGAGGGCAGGCTCAAAGATGCCACATACAGCGGCCGCTGGTTCTCTGGCAAACCTCATGGCAAGTAAGTGCATGTTAAAACTCATTTTATTCTATACATTTCTTTCTGCTTTTTACAGACCCAGCTTATACCTGCAAGCTGATTTTTTTTTAGGGTCTGTGCAGTAAAAAAATGTGGCTGATGTCAATTTTGAACTTTATATTTATGGTTTTTATTTTATACTGAAGTTTTAGCTAAACAGTGTTCTTAGTTATCAAAC
Organism: Brycinus macrolepidotus; assembly: GCA_037974445.1. Lineage (NCBI taxonomy): Eukaryota > Metazoa > Chordata > Actinopteri > Characiformes > Alestidae > Brycinus > Brycinus macrolepidotus. Next base: position 18,365,831 of record JBBPCZ010000002.1, read on the forward strand.
TTTTAAAGCTCAATTAAACCGCTCTAAGACTCTAAAATAATAAACATTGGAGCCCTGGGGTTGGAGGTATCCATTCTTAATGGTTTTGGTTTCTGTCAGTTGACCTTTTTACTTATGATTAGTTGTCTTAATAAAAATAATATTTGCGTTACATGTCATTCCCATGGTAAAGGTTAGATTTGGATACATTCCTGTATTAATACATCTTTAATACATTTTTTGTACTAATACATTTTTTATTAATTACTGGCTAATTGTTTGCACAGTATTTTTGTCAGTACTCTGAAAAGCTGGGGTTATGTAGTATCAATTTACACTGTGTGTGTGTGTGTGTGTGTGTGTGTGTGTATATATATATATATATATATATATATTAGGGGTGGGACTCGATTAAAAAAATTAATCTAATTAATTAGAGGCTTTG